>CAUZXS010003545.1:10000-27500 GCA_963585895.1 Sepioteuthis lessoniana
TCTGTATATCTATTTAAATGTGTGCAAACAAATTACTGATGTTAAATTGTTAGCGATACATAGCAATACTTGAAACCATTTAACTGTGTACAGAAGAATGAGCTCAGGTTCGTTTAAACATGGATCAATAAAATGACTTTACAAACCCTATATTTAATATATATGTATAAAGAGGATTTGGCATTAAATAACCTACAAAGGTTGATATGCCATAAAATCAAACCAACACAATTCATTCACATTCAATATTTAATAGAGATCAAAATCCAGAGGAGGGTGGGCTCTTTTATCCTATTTCATAATTATTTTTTTAAATTTATGGGCATGTTTTTATGAATACCTCGAAAAAGCATAAATCTTATCTGAAATACCCAGGCAGCCTGTATATGGTCCACTATTGGTCTAGTGGGTAGAGTGTTCGCCAATGGTCCGGGAGACCTGGGTTCAATCCCAGGTTGCGTCATACCAAAGACTTTAATAATGGTACTCAATACCTCCTTGCTTAACACTCAGCAATATTAGGTACGTATCGAGGGTAAAGTGGAGCAATCTAGGGAAAGGAGTAGCGCCCTCCCCTACACTTCGGTGCAGTAGCTATTGAAAAAGGAGCCTTCGGGTCACCCTCGATTATAGTCACTAACTTTACTTACTTATCTAGAAGTATATAAACCTGGGTTCACACTCAGGAACTAAATTGACGGTTGGTTGGTTGTTGTTTTATGGCATATCAACCCTTGGAAGCGTATATATATATATTTCATTAAAAAATATAGACATCTTTTGTTTACACATTTTTTGTATATGTCCTTTCAAGTTGTTACATTGATTTTATGGTATCTAGCGGGAATTGGTTAATGAAACTCCAATAATTTAAAAAAAAATCCGACCCAAAAACTGAGTTTCAGAAAATTCTTACCGAAAACAAACAATAATCGAACAACAAAATAAAAAAAAAATTACAGATTCTTAAGGTGCTCCATATCAGAATGAAACAACCTAAACTCAACTGAATCAATTTCGAATCCAGTACTAATGTACTTAAATGTCTTTAGCTACTTGCTGCTACTTATAGAACCAAATTTAAAAATAAACGCAACAACAACACCAGTATAAATAATATTCACTTACAAAGACAAAGTAGTAATGTACATGCAATGGTCACATCGGTTTTGCAATATACACACCCCTGATGATGGCCTAAGATCTGGCAGAAAGTACTTGGGTACCAATTACTTATGACAGTTTCATTAAATGTGTAGACAAACGATGTTTATATTGTTTAATGAAATATGTATTAATGAAGAAATACTGCCCAAATACACACACACATATATATATATATATATATATATATATATATTCGTTAACAAATTATATAAATACATAATTTGTTAACGAAGAGTTTGTTTGTTGGTCACATTATTAATAAATAAACCAGAATTCATTTATTTGCACACAGTTAAATGGTTTTAAGTATTGCTATTTAACATTAGTAATCCAATTAATTAGGTATTCCTATCTAATTTAATACTAATCATTTGTTTGCACACAGTTAAATTGTTTCAAGTATTGTAAATGATTAAATAGATATCGTTGACCTATAGATAGTTATCTAACAGGTACTACCATTACTGGTCAAAGTGTACCTGGGAGTAATGGTAATGAAAGAGCACTCCACATTCCCCAAAGATCCAGAACTAGAGTTTCACTATTAGATGGTTTAGTGTCCTATCCAGAACACTCTTTGGTGGGAGGGGGTCTTAACCCTCTGCAAAGGTGCATTCGGAGTATTCTACAGCCTCAGCCGACTCGACTGGCAGATATTTGGATTGAACCCAGCAAATTTGTCAAAGGTCATGATAAATCATATAATGGGTTCATGTTTATGGAACTTCACAAGGAATCCAATTCTGACCTCTAAGTAGTCCAAAGTTGCAAAGAATTTGATATTTATTAGACTTTTAACACACGCGTAAAAGCACAAAAAATACAAACCATATTTTAGACGAATATCAATATCATGTAACAGTATCGATCTAAATGAATTGAATACTCATTGTTTAACTTGGATTTTTACATCTAACAAGGAAAGTTTTTATTATGAATGTTTATCTAAATAGCCGCGATTGAAATCACTTAAAAAAGATAGCATGGAGGTTCTTTTTTAGAATATATATATTTCAGTATTTTTTTACCAAAAAAAAAAGAAACTTTTTTTACGGAGTGTTACCCTAAAATCTGGTTATAAAAAGTAAAATTTTACTGAAATAGTCATAAAAAGATGTTACTAAACCTATCAGTCCCCAAAAAGCAGGACATTTCACGAAACCGTTGTGGTATTTTGTCTTAAATTAGCATATACCTGAGCAAGAAAGCCATTTTAAAGATTGTACTACAATTTTAATGTTAAATTTGCGTACACAAATTTTATCAGTGAATTTTTGATAAAACTATAAACTCAAAAACACCCTACTTTTCAAGAAAAAAAAATGATATAAACGAAATTTTAAAAACAGATTTGCTGAAAAATTCAAAATAAAGAATAATAGCCTGTTGCGGGGCCTATAAGTATGTCGACCCCGCAAATGAATTTATGTGAATGAGAACAGCCAAAGCAATATGAAGGAACAAAGGTGAGATAATGATAATTACAAATGACAATTTATTTCGTCGTATTTACAAGCGTGAATGTAAATGTCCGTGGCGGTTGTATGTGTTCGCAGTTGGGCGTTCGACGAGGGTCGCTGGCGTAGGTCGAGTCGTTGAGTACAGCTAGATGTTGGATGCTGGTAAGCTGAGGTCGGTCGAGTCGTTGAGTTCAGTTAGATGGTCGGTGCTGGTCGTTGGGTACAGCTAGATGGTCGATCGAGGTTGGTAGATCGATATCCCTGGTTGTGACGGTATGTTGTGGTTAACCAAGGGTGTGTCGATCGGGTTGTTGACTCGTACGACGGGTCGTACGTGAGTCAGGTGTTGCAGTGGTAGAACCGTCCGTAACAGCGAGTCGTTACGTGGACTGCGTTGTACCTTGCAAGAGCGTCGAGGTCGAGGAAAGGCTAGGGCCTTGCTGGGCCCCCTAGCCGTGCGGACGTATCGGACGGGAGTGAAGGCTTTGTCGTCTCAAAGCCGTGCGGACGAGCGGACGAGAGCGAAGGCTTTGTCGGGTCAAAGCCGTGCGGACGAGCTGACGGGAACGAAGGCTTTGTCGGGTCAAAGCCGTGCGGACGAGCGGACAAGAGCGAAGGCTTTGTCGGGTCAAAGCCGTGCGGGCGAGCGGACGGGAATGAAGGCTTTGTCGTCTCAAAGCCGTGCGGACGAGCGGACGAGAGCGAAGGCTTTGTCGGGTCAAAGCCGTGCGGACGAGCGGACTAGTGCGAAGGCTTTGTCGGGTCCCAAGCCGTGCGGATGAGCGAACGAGAACGAAAGCTTTGTCGGGGCAAAGCCGTGCGGACGAGCGGACGAGAGCGAAGGCTTTGTCGGGTCAAAGCCGTGCGGACGAGCGGACAGCAGCGAAGGCTTTGTCGGGTCAAAGCCGAGCTGTCGAGCGGACAGGCCAGAAGGCCGAGGCTAAGATGGGCGTTATCTTAGCGCTGCGCAGATAGCGAAGGAGTAGCTAAAGGCTGGACCGTGCCATTAGCGCTGCGCAGCTTATCGGACTATCGGAACCGACTGAGAGTTAAGACCGGTTGGTCTTAGAATCCGTCTTCGTGTTTGCCGCCTGGCCGTCTACTTCGACTGATCATTACTGACCAGTCAGAGATGCTCTGACCCGCAGACAGAGACCTCTTATGGTCCTAAAAAGGACCTTTGTGCATACCTATGTAGGTGGGGAAAAAAAAAGGGGATCTACCACGAGAAGTGGGATCAACGTCGGAAGTTAAGGTGAATGCGACCGCACAGAATGCAGGATTCCTCCTTAATGAGCTTCGCTAGGAGCGTGCCATGTATTTGTCGCTGCCTCCCACCAGACACGACTTGACACAAGGTCAAAAGCCCGAAGGCCGATTAAAGTGGGGATAAAGGGGAGGGGAAGGTCGGGAAGGAGCCGAGACTCGAACCCTGCTTGTCTGTGCTGCTCATCGGCTCACTTAGTGCAATGTGGGCCTGATGAGGCAAGCAGTTTCACGAACCCAAATGTGGGTCCGGGCACGTATGCCAGTTTACGGCTTAAACTAGACGCTTGGTCTAGTGCCGTACAAAGGGGACAAAAGTGCAGCTCGCCCACCCGAAGGTTGCCCAGCCGAAGCTGGGGGCCTATTCGGCCCCGAGTCTGCTCTTGGTTTCGAGCACCCATCCGGCACGAATGCCAGACGGCCCAGCTAAAAAGCCGGGGGGCGTGCTAGGAGCGTTGTATTTATCCTACGTCCCACCAACGTACGAATATGGCACAAGGCCGTGTTTAAGGTGGGTCCTGTCGCAGGGCCGTAGCCCAACGCGATAGGCAGTTCCAAAAATGCCTCGGACCCCGTGTGCTAGGAGCGTGCCATATATTTGTCGCTGCCTCCCACCAGACACGACTTGACACAAGGTCAAAAGCCCGAAGGCCGATTAAAGTGGGGATAAAGGGGAGGGGAAGGTCGGGAAGGAGCCGAGACTCGAACCCTGCTTGTCTGTGCTGCTCATCGGCTCACTTAGTGCAATGTGAGCCTGATGAGGCAAGCAGTTTCACGAACCCAAATGTGAGTCCGGGCACGTATGCCAGTTTACGGCTTAAACTAGACGCTTGGTCTCGTGCCGTACAAAGGGGACAAAAGTGCAGCTCGCCCACCCGAAGGTTGCCCAGCCGAAGCTGGGGGCCTATTCGGCCCCGAGTCTGCTCTTGGTTTCGAGCACCCATCCGGCACGAATGCCAGACGGCCCAGCTAAAAAGCTAGGAGCGTGCCATATATTTGTCGCTGCCTCCCACCAGACACGACTTGACACAAGGTCAAAAGCCCGAAGGCCGATTAAAGTGGGGATAAAGGGGAGGGGAAGGTCGGGAAGGAGCCGAGACTCGAACCCTGCTTGTCTGTGCTGCTCATCGGCTCACTTAGTGCAATGTGAGCCTGATGAGGCAAGCAGTTTCACGAACCCAAATGTGAGTCCGGGCACGTATGCCAGTTTACGGCTTAAACTAGACGCTTGGTCTAGTGCTGTACAAAGGGGACAGAAGTGCAGCTCGCCCACCCGAAGGTTGCCCAGCCGAAGCTGGGGGCCTATTCGGCCCCGAGTCTGCTCTTGGTTTCGAGCACCCATCCGGCACGAATGCCAGACGGCCCAGCTAAAAAGCCGGGGGCGTGCCAACGAGGGTTGAAAAGGGCTTGCTGATATTACGAAGGTGCTGTGACACACAGCTCCAGCCGCGTGGATATAAAATTCTTTGATAAAAAATGAGTGTAGCCGTAAAGTATTTTCCTAACCTGCTATAGGCTGGCGACGACTATTAGTTCAAGTCTTATCAGGTAATTTTTGGCCGAAGTGTTTTGTGAATGTTATTAATTTTAATTCTCCCTTTTCTTTTAGCTATAACTAGATGTCAAGGTCGTTAGCAAGAAAAAAGGGCTTAGTCAGTTCCGGTCGTACTCGGATATTATCGTCCTAACTCGGGCGTGTAATTTGATATGTTTTAGGTTTATCGGCAGGTCGCGGCAAGGGTTTGTCGGCCGGTCGCGGCAAGCCAATGTCTGTCCCCAAACCTATATATATATATATATATCATATATATAATCAAGTAAATAAGGACTGTGTATATCCAAAGAATGAGGGCTCAATGCACGGCTAGTTTATTCAAAATATACCTTTTTGTTTAAAAAACAAAAAATTTAGAAATAGTATTCCATTTCCATCAGAGATTTATTTCGCTTATTCAAGCTTGTCAGATGGAATTCAACTTTTTGAATTCCATTTGATGAGCTTCAATAAGCGAAATCAATTTATTATGGAAATGGAATACTATTTCTAAAGTTCTTGTTTTTTTAAACAATATATATATATATATATATATATATAGAGAGAGAGAGAGAGAGAGAGAGAGAGAGGCATACATATCGGTTGTTTCCCCAAAACTTTGATTTCATTTAAGCTGAACAAGGCGTTTCAGAAAAATTTATATTTCCTAATCTAATAACTTGACCAATTCTCGTTCAAATAAACTCAAATTTTAACAGCGTGTAAAGAAACTCAAAATTCTATTTAATATTTAAATGCCTTTCCTTTTCCTGTGAATGCCATTTCTACACTTGAAAAGAAAAATCAACAGGATTTTGAGTCGTTTCGACACGTTAAAATTTGAGTTCATTCGAACGTGAATTGGTCAATCTATCAAATTACAAAATTATATAATTTTTTCAGAAAAACCATGCGTATTTGTTTACCTGGCTGAAGAGGTAAAGAAAAACTAAAATCAAACATTAAACTTCAATACTTACCCCATCGTTTTTATATCCTCCAAAATGCTACGTGTAACAAGTATGGAAAATACTTAAATAGCAAACAGAATTACTAAAAAGTACATATTGATAATCCCGACGGCTGTACGACTCTGAAACACATTGACAGACAAACTTCAAAAACTCGATCAGACACGCAAATATATTTTTTTGTTGTAATCTATGAATTGCAGCTGTTGATAAACAACCACTTGAGATCAATAAACTATCTCTTTGTGTCAGAGAGTTCCAATCTAGTGATTATTGCAACAATGGTAGAAGTGGTCTGCATTAAAGAAAAAGTTAAACTTTAATCCTAAAAGTTCGGCTTCAACGTTAAAAGTTTTAAAATGACTGAGAACAAGTTACTAACCCTGTCCCATAATAACTGTACATTTATTTATTTGTTTGTAATGACTCCTAGGGTATCTCTCTTTTTGCTATCTTCTCACGCCAACCTTAAAAGAAAAAAAAAATCTTTGCACAGATGATATACACAATTAATACATCTGGACATATACTTCATACACTATAACAGACATTATGGGACCGAGGTTATCCATATTTACTAACTCCTTCTCTCAGGCAGGATATGACACAAGGTCAATTTATTAAGCGGAGTTTAACCGGTTGGAATTCAGGGTTTTCCTTCTAGACTAGTTGCCCCACCAAGCCTGAAGAACCCAGTCTGCCCTACTATTTACCCATAGCTGGAGGGAGAATAATTAGATTCATACCTTTCCCGAGGGCATTAGTAATATTTTTTATCGGTTATTTCAAATATGAAATTTTATAAATTTAACAAGTTTTACAAAACAGATGAGGCCTAGTCGGCCGGGGCTGTAGAATACGCCGACTGCATCTCTCCGCCCCAAGAGTGTCCTGTATATGACACAAAACAATCTGATGAAGCTCCAGTAATGCTGGAGCTTTGGGGAATGCAGAGTACCTGTGAATAACTCTATATCTCAACCAGAAGTATAGACAGTTAAATTTTGTGTAGCGATTTACGAAGTTCTTTGCTTCGATGCAGCACAAGGCAAAATGAATGAGGCACCCAATGAGACTCGAACTCACTCGTGTAGGTTTGCTAGTCGAGCTTTTGGATCTAAAAAGGCGGAAATTTATTACAATTAGCCCAACTTTCGATTGGGCGTATACATTGATTCCTGCCTAAAATACAAATACGTAAGTTGATCCACTTTTCAAGCTAAAAAATCTTACAAATACGCGTAAACATTTTCGCCTGGCAGTTCAGCCACTATTTTCCACAGGAACCTTTGATAGTGAAAATACTAAACTCAAAAACAATGACCGTGAGAATCAAATTTCAACTCAAAACCACAAAGTACCAAGCCAGTTACTCTGGAGGATTGAAATTAACTGAATATTCTCTAGTTGCTAACTAACTACATGTGAACACACCCAATATGTATTTTTGCATATATTGTAGTATGAGTAATATCATTATCGCTGCTTCTTCCCTGCGGTTAGAATCACAACTACCATTGCAGTTCACTGACGGCATTTCGCCTCAGTAAACTAAATGCAGGATAGTCCCGTTTGTATATACAACACTTAATCTTGTTAAAGGTTCCCAAACACACTTTTCCCAAACAAATTCCGTTCCCAAACAAACTTTTTCGCATGAATGAAACCTTTCGTTTGAACACTCTTTTGTAAAAGCAAATCTTTGCAGGTTTCTCTTGCTTGCACAACACTATCGTTGTTGTTTGTTTATAAATGCACGCTTGTTATAATTCTTCAACTTAGAAACCAGAGGACAATCAGAGACCATTCAGACTACAGCATTATTAAGATCGGCCAGAATACTGAGGAGAGTCCTGGAGACTTAATGAGACTTGCTGTCACTCAAACACCAGTGAATAACCATTAGCTAACATTGGTCTGAAAAACTCTCAAACGAGTAAGATAATAGTAATAATAATAATCTCACACGACAAAACCTGGACATAGCAAAGAAAAGAAAACTTTAAGAGAGAAACAGAATCTCTCCTAATAGCAGCACAAAACAACACCGTAAGAACCAATCATATCAAAGCGAGATTAGATAAGACGCAACAAAATAGCAAATGTAGGCTATGCAATGACAGATGAAACCATTAATCACATAATAAGCGAATGCAGCAAATTAGCGCAGAAGGAATATAAGACTAGACACGACTGGGTCAGCAAGGTGATACACTGGGAAATGTGCAAGAAATTAAAATTTGACCATACCAACAAATGGTATAAGCAAAGCCCAGCACCTGTCCTAGAAAATAACACACATAAACTCCTATGGGACTTTGACATACACACGAATCACCAAATCTCGGCCAGAAGACCAGACCTAATAATAATCAACAAAAAAAAAAAAGAGAAATTGCAAAATTGTCGACTTTGCAAAATTGTCGACTTTGTCGGCTGACCACAGAATAAAACTGAAAGAATGTGAAAAGAAGGATAAGTACCTTGACCTTGCTAGGGAATTGAAAAAACTGTGGAACATGCTGGTGACAATTATACCAATTGTAAATCGTGTTTTTGGTACAGTAACTAAAGGATTATAAAAAGGACTGGAGGACTTGGAAGTTGGCGGACGTGTGGAGACCATCCAAACGACAGCATTACTGAGAACGGCCAGAGTACTGAGAAGAGTCCTGAAAACTTGGGGGACTGTAGAATACACTGACTGCATCACAGCAGAGTAGTAAAACCCCTCCCTCAACAAGTGTCCTGGATATGACACTAAATAGATAGTGAGACTCCAATAATGCTGGAGATTTGGGGAATGAAGAGTACCCCTTTATTGCCATCGCTCTCAAGTCCACTTTGGCCCGGAGTTGTAGCACCAGATAAAATCCTATCAATGGGTCAAATGAATTGTTTGAAATGGAACTATTTTGACATTTAAACTGTGTACTTATGTTAAACTGAATTGTTTGAAATAGAACTATTTATATGTATAAAAATGGATTTGGCATTAAATAACCTACAATGGTTGATATCCCATAAAATCCAACCAACCAACCAACCAAACGATTAAGTAACTATTCTTATTTAAGAATAATAGTTTCTTTCCAAACAGTAATATGGTTTCAAATATTGCTAAGATCCTAGCAGGTACTTCCAATCTGAAACGAAGTGGACTTGGGAATAATGTTAAGTAGGAGGTCTTACCCCTCTGGAGAAGTGCAGACGGCGTATTCTAGTGCACTAGCTAAACAGTGGTGGTGGTGGGGGGCACACTTAGGCAAACAAGTGTTTCACCCATGATTTTTTCATTCAGAAAGTGGTGTTGCGTGTCACAATTGGGCAATCAAGAATTTTTATCAAAAAATAAATTTCCACTTTTAAAAAGTGTTTAAAGCCTACTTTTCTTAAAGGAAGACCTTTTATAAAAACAAAACTGAGTTTGTCATTGCTTGCATGCACACACACACCTTATAAATATATATGTTATTGAATTATGATTTAATAAGTAATATTTGATTTCGAGAAGTTTTTAAGTAAAAATATCGTTTTTATCTATGCTTTTTATACACACACACCCACACACACACACACACACACACACACACACATATATATATATATATATATATATATATATATATATATATATATAATTTGCTCTGTGGATTGTATTTGCATTTAGCTCTTGACCGATATTATTGAAATTCAATATTCTATTTTTGAATATTTCATTTGTCCTGCTTGGAATTGTTCCGAACTCCGAATTTTCTGGATTAAATACAGTCGTATATATATATATATATATATATATTAAAAGCCACTGTGAACTTATATATATATATATATATATATATATATATATATATATATATATATATAAGTTTACAGTGGCTTTTTAAAAATATCTTTACGTAAATATATGCATCTAAACATACATATATATATTCGTAGGAAGGCATAAATTTATATATATATATATATAGAGAGAGAGAGAGAGACAGACAGACAGAAGCATATTAAACGTACATACATAAATACACACACACGCATATATATAGATTTTTTTTTCTTTAAAGAAAAAACCAAAGACCGGTTATTTTAGGATTATAAATTTATTTCCATTCTGTTTTGTGTTTCTGATGTAAACCAAAAACACGAAGAAAAATATAACAGGACTTCATTAGTTACATTGAGCTCTCTACCAGGAAAATTTAAATGTTCAGCTTTTGAATGATTTTCTTGTCCTGAAGGAATTACTCCCAACTCTAGTTTAACTGGACCGAATAATACTAATATATATATATATATATATATATATATATATTGCTATATTCACAAGGATTTGCTCGATGTGTCCTTTGGCAGGTTTGTTTTTATTCAACTCTATAGACTAGCAACAACTTTGAACCGAACCTTTATTTTAACCCATTGGGATAGATAGTTATTCTTCAATTAACAATAACCAAGTTCAAGTGTTAAGCTATTGTAAATACTTTTTTATATTCACCTGTTGTCAGAATTGAACTGACAATCTCCGGGTGATTTCACTTTGTAGTTACTCAAGGCAAACCGTTTGGAGATCTTTCATCAAGAACGAAACCGAAGTGGTTATCTGCCTTAAATAGCTCTTCTTTTTTGTAAAATAGAATTAATCTTTTTTCTCCTTTCCAAGACACCACACGTGTGTTTATTTCTCCGTTTATACTAACTCTATATGTAAAGGTAACGTACCTGGGCATTCGAAGCCCATATTATTCTACGACATAGCAAACTCAGCACAAACGTCTAAATCCGTCACACAAATTGCCATGCTGAACAATTACGAAAACATTTTTTGGGATTTATAAATCTTAAGTCCTAATCGAGACCGGGGTTCAATCCCAGGTCAAGTCATACCAAAGACTAAAAAAATGGTACTTGATGCTGCCTTGCTTAACACTTAGGTAAGGATCAAGGGTAAAGTTGAGCAGTCCAAGGAAAGGAGTAGCGCCCTTCCCTACACCTCGGTGTGGTAGCTATTGAAAAGGAAGCCTTCGGGTCACCCTCGACTAAGGTCGCTAACTTTACTTACTATTTTTTACCATAGCTCATATTGTTTTGTTTTTTTAATTCAGCCTTTGTTGATAATTGTTTCCCATATCATATTCATCTCTATACTTGGTCTACTCGGCAGGTCACTGTAACCCAACATGTCCGCTGCTTTTTTTAACACCTCTTATTCTTTACTAACAATTTTTTTTAACTTATCCTACAAAGGCCGATGGTTTCCCTTTTTCTTCCATATATGGCCATACTCAACTTTTCAACCTCACCTCGACTTACTGCCTTTTGATAATCCTCGAGCCTTACTATGAGTGGGCGGCGTATCTCACCTTTGTATACTTTACCACAACTGCATGGGATTCTAGGTCAATTGTGCTCTGTTGGGGACTTGACTCGGAAGAAGTATTTTCGAAGAGTCGAGCCACTCCTAAATATTGTACTGAACTTTTGAAACTTTTGGGTTAGGCCTTTGACATAGGCATTTGAAAAAAAGATTGCAATATGAGGTTTGGTAAAAAAAAATCGTACATAATAGCAATAAGTTGTATTTGATTGGTTGATAAAGACATTAGGTTCATAAGTCCCAAAATGAAACCTGAATTGTCCCGCAGGACAAAAAGCGTGATGGATATAGGCGTTTGGGTAAAGAACTTCAAAATGCAATCATCCGGAAGGTGCAGGTTCAATCCTGACAACAGGTAAATAACAAGGCATACTTACACTAGTTTACCACTTGTGTTATGGTTAACGGAATTAGAACTATCTATCCTGTGTATTAAATAAAGGATTCTGTTCGAATTTCTGTTTAGGCTCATAAGTTCGACAAAAGACACCAGAAGGATGTATCGACCGAGACGATGTGGATACAACAATGAAGTGAGGAGTCAGACTTTTCTAAATTATCGAATTTCATCTCAGAAATTTTGATGAAAAAATATTTATATAAACATATCTTTTTGACCCCTAGATGGAACCCTAACAGGTACTACCATTCTGAATTTGAGAGAACCGACGAATAATACCAACAAACGGGTACCCCACCTTCTTCAGAACTGGAGCCATACCATCTGATATAATTTCATGTCACACTGAGGACATTGCTTTCGTGGGATCTTTTTTCTCTACAGGTGATATAATCAACGTATTCTCATCCCTTCCTTTTTAAAAAACACTATCAGTGATGGGATTACAGTAAGTTTGGAATATCTAAGTGAACACTGTAGGCTACATCAAGGTCTAGACTACATTGTTTATTTGTAGGGCATTGATTTTTATTGTGTAACAGCAGTTCAGAAACTTTAAACAAGTATTTGAATATTTTCTCTTTACGTCATTGAATATTGAAAGGGCTTGTTCATCACACATGAAAAAAAGTAAGACAAGTTAGCGATTTTAGTCGAGAGTGACCCGAAGGCTCTCTTTTCAATAGCTACTACACCGAGGTGTAGGGGAGGGTGCTACTCTATTCCTCGGATTGCTCCTCTTTACCCTTGATCCGTTTCTTATAATGCTGACTGTTAAGCAAGACAGCATCAAGTACTATTTTTTAAGTTTTTGGTGTGACGCGACCTGGGATTGAACCCCGGTCTCCCGGACCATTGGCGCACACTCTACTCATTTGGCCAATGGCCAGTTACACATAATATATTATAAAATCCCCTTTTGTGGTTAAAAATTAAATGAGTTGATTGATTTTGTTTGATTTTATGGCATATCAACCATTGAGGGTTATTTAATACCAAATCCTATTTATAAATATAAAATGAATGTGATTTATTAATGAATAGTTTGTAGGTAACATTATTCTAAAATTAGCCTTAGGTCATTTGTTTTCACATAGTTAAATGGTTTCAAGTATTGCTATCTAACACTTGTAGTGTTATTGGCACATAGTTAAATGGTTTCAAGTATTGCTATGAAAAACTTTTTATTGGCACGTTTTATTGGCACACATTTAAATGGTTTCAAATATTGCTATCTAAGACTTGTAGTTTTAGTGTCATATAATTAAATGGTTTCAAGTATTGCTATCTAACACTTGTAGTTTTATTGGCACACAGTTAAATGATTTCAATTATTGCTATCTAAGACTAGTAGTTTTATTGGCACAGAGTTTAATGGCTTCAAGTATGTGCTATTTAACTATAGTAATTTAATTCAACACTATTTGTTTGCACACGGTTACATGGTTCCAAATATAGAAAATGATTAAATTTTTCTCTTTAACCAGGTACTACATCTCTGGATCAGAGTGGACTTGGCTGTAATGGCAATGAAGTGGTACTATATATTCTCCAGAGCTCCAGTACTGGAGCCTTGCCATCAAATTGTTTAGCGTCTCTAAAAAGGCAATCGGCGTATTGTATAGCCCCAGCTGCCTGGGCTTGTAAAATTAGGAGTCATTCATTATTTGAATATATATATATATATGTGTATGTGTGTGTGTGTGTGTGTGTGAAAGTTTTTACTTTCTTTTACTGTATTTTCCTTAGTTTATAAAGTTAAAGATGGACTATTATAAGGGTTATTTGTGTCACCTCAAAATATTTCGCCAATCACAAAACGTCATCTCTCTCTAATTTCTTTCTACAACACTGTCCTGCGGTTTGACACCGAATTTGATTTCTTGTTTCATTTTCATGACACACTTAATCCTGTATAATAAACCAATATTACCCAGCAGTGCATGAACTCCAAGAACCAGACATGAACTGGACGTTTTTTTTTTCACATATTCAAGGTCAACATTGATTGATGTTTTTCAATCAGGATTGCCAACATGTAAAAAAAAAAATTGTCACGTAAATTTCAACACAAGCTTCGAACTTCTTTACTCATTATAATTTATATGCGCGATATGTTTTAAAAGATGACCAAGTTTGAATCTGTATTTACCATAACAGAAAGGAACAAACACTTAGAGATTAATTTTCTTCAAAATAGTCACTTTCATATTCAGCAAGCTTACTTCTGTGAGTTTTCATTGGTTCAAGCATTCCTCTTCTGATATTGTATGAAGCCGTATCACCGTATTTCATTTAGTCATCCCCATGTCCTTAAATCTTACACTTGAGATGAATTTTCTATTTCGGTTTTGTTGATTTGTTTAACAGCATATCAATTCCTTCTGGATTACTTAATGCCCAAATTTGATTCATTTGGATTGTAATCATAACCCAATTTTCAATATTCCATTGCTTATTTTTTATTGCACTTATTTAAAATTTGTCAACAATTATTTGTTTGCACACAGTTATGTCGTATAAAGAATTTCTATCTAATACAAATAATTTTCACACAGTTGTATGGTTTCAAGTATTCCCATCTAATACAAATAATTTGCCCACAGTTGTATGGTTTCAAGTATTCCTATCTAATACAAATAATTTGCACACACTTGTATGGTTTCAAGTATTCCCATCTAATACAAATAATTTGCACACAGTTGTATGGTTTCAAGTATTCCTATCTAATACAAATAATTTGCACACAGTTGTATGGTTTCAAGTATTCCTATCTAATACAAATAATTTGCACACAGTTGTATGGTTTCAAGTATTCCCATCTAATACAAATAATTTGCACACAGTTGTATGGTTTCAAGTATTCCTATCTAATACAAATAATTTGCACACAATTGTATGGTTTCAAGTATTCCCATCTAATACAAATAATTTTCACACAGTTGTATGGTTTCAAGTATTCCTATCTAATACAAATAATTTGCACACAGTTGTATGGTTTCAAGTATTCCTATCTAATACAAATAATCTGCACACAGTTGTATGATTCAAGCATTGCTATCTGCTACTAATAATTTTCAAACAGTTCCATTTGACGCCTATATGGGACCCTAACAAGTACTCCCACTCCGGGTCTGAGTAGACCTGGGAGTAATATAAAAGATGGGTAACTTTGTATTCTTCAGGGCTCTAAATCTGGAGTCTCACCATCAGATACAGTTTAGTGTCATATTTTCTTTTTTTGATAGGGAGAGGTCTAAGCCCTCTTCATAGAAAGGCAGTCAGCATATTTTGATTCCTGTCGACGAAGCTGTCCTAGTTTAGGAAACAAGAAAATATTGTACTGAATTGGGTTAGGTGAGGGTGGAGGGTGATTCATTAGCATAATCTTGGATTTTTTTGCCAAAAACTGAGATTCAAAATGTATCAAGACAAGCTTTAGAATATTTTTATTTGTATTTACTTTTCAAAACTTGACATTAATAATTCTATTTATTTTATTTATTAATAAGTTTCTTAGTTATGCATATGTTATGCATATTTTAAAAAATCCAAGTGTAAGCTTTCGTCTTTATTAGGGGTTGATTGCACCTCTATACGAGGATATAAATATATCTATCATTAAAATGTACTATGAATGTACTGAATAACCCTTGGCTGATAGTAATCGAAAGAAAGGTATGACAAAACCGATGAGTTGCTAAGTGCCTGTTGCTGCATATTTCACTCGGGCTTTTTGGCAAGCTCAGCTTGACACCTACGCTAATAAGATTTCCTTAAAGCAAATTCTTCTTTCCACAGAGACGTACTGTTGTTTTAAATGAGGTTGCTTCACCGTTTCAAGAAATTAGGAATAATATTTCTTTGGTTAGTAAAGGCAGAAGTGGAATGATTTCAAGACACAAAAAATATACAGTGACCAGAAAACTGCAAGAGGAAAATAATTATGTTTATTTATTAAGTTTTCTCTATTGGTTAATTTTCAAAAAAGAATTCTTGTGTGTGTGTGTGTTTGTGTGTGTGTGTGTGAGTTGCGTTTTCTTAACCTTCCTCTTTTTATTTTTCTCTTCATATATATATATATATATATATATATATATATATATATATATATATATGGTTAAAACACAAGAAAATAAGAAATGTTATTCCATAAGAAATTTATTTTGTTTTTTCAAGGTCATCAGATAAATTTAAGATATATATATATATATATATATATATATATATATATATATATATATATATATATATATATATATATATATATATATAATACCTATTTATCATTCTATCTATCCAAGCCCAGTCGGCTGGGGCTGTTGAATATACAAACTGCACCCCTGCTAAGGGGTAAGACCCCTCCACAACGAGTGTCCTAGATATGACATTAAACTATCTGATGGTGAGGCTCTTGTATTGCTGGAGCTTTGGGAAATGTAGAGTACTCCTTCACTGCCATTACACTCAGGTCCACCCTGGCCTGGAGTGGTTGCACCTGAAAGGGTCCTATCTAAGGGTCAAATAGAACTGTTTGACACTTAAAATGAGTGCAAACGAGGGATTTAAGCTAAATTGAATTGTTAGAAATAGAACTGTTTGTTCATTTAACTGTATGTAAACAAATGACTGATGTTTAATTGAATTTTTAGTGATACATAGCAATATTTGGAACCATTTAACTTTGTTGACTCATATTAAATTGAATTGTGATAAATAGAACTGTTTGATCATTTAACTGTGTGTATCAACACAATGTGTTTACACATCATATATTTAGTATATAGGTAAAAACAGGATTAGGCATTAAATAACTAACAATGGTTGATATGCCATGAAACTAAACTAAACCAAAGCAAACCTATTTATTGATCTTTCTATCCTCTCACACAATAATAATCAACGGTGGCAATGAAAAATTTCTTTCTTTTTTTTTTTTCTTTGGCGGAGGAAGACTCTTTATTCATTAATAATTTTTTTAAATAAAAAATATTTTTCTAAAATGAGATTTCTCAAAGTAGTCTATATAGATATATATATGAATAAGTAAGTACAGTTGGCGACTTTAGTCGAGGGTGACCCGAAGGCTCCCTTTTCAATAGCTACTACAGGGAGGACGTTTCTCCATTCTCTGGATTGCTCCACATTGCCCTTAATCCTTACTTTATAATGTGGAGTGTTGAGCAAGGCAGCATTAAGTACCATTTTTTGAGTATGACTCTACCTGGGATTAAACCATTAAACGTATATATATATATATATATATATATATATATAAAGTAAGTAAAGTTGGCGACCATAGTCGAGGGTGACCCGAAGGCTCCCTTT
>CAUZXS010003545.1:32500-35000 GCA_963585895.1 Sepioteuthis lessoniana
TGCCTAGGGCGATGAACGATAGGGAGGAGTGGCGAGAGAGGGTCAGGGATATCCGTGCAACCAGCGCGACATGATGATGATGATGATGATTGTAACCTGCATTCTGTCTCCAAATTAATATCTACATAAAATTCGTCGGCTCTATCCAGGGTAAGCCATGTTTTTGTTTGCAATTTTCCGTCCCAGTTAAAGAATAAAATTCACACATATTTTTTTCTTTTTCAGGAGATGCTATTCTGTTTCCAGTAGTTCAGTGAAACAAAAAAAGATTGATTCCCGCTTGAGAAATGCCATGATTAAATCAGTGGGTCTAAAATTATTTTCTTACAATAACTTTCGAATAAATACAAGTCCGACCGGTTCTTAAAAGATTATTTTTTGTTCGTCTCGTTTTTTATTTATTTCCTTTCGTTTCTTTTTAGATTTTCATTTTAGCTTAAAAAAACATCCACAAAAAAAAAAAACTGAATATTCTGCCTTAGTCTGACAAAAACACATTTCAGAATGAGGTCAGCGACATTCTTCATGGCCTTTCGAATTAAACTAGTTTGGTTTGATTTTATGGCATATCAACCCTTGTAGGTTATTTAATGCCAAATCCGGCTTAAATATATATATTAGATATATATGATTTGTAAACATTAGTCAACAATGTTAAATGGTTTCAAGTATTTCTATGTATCACAAACAATTCAATTAAACATCAGTCATTTGTTTACATACAGTTAAATGATCAAACTGTGCTATTTCAAACAATTCAATTTAGCCTAAGTCATTTGTTTGCATTCAGTTTAAATATCAAACAGTTCTATTTGACCCTTAGATATGAACTTGTCAGAGTGGACCTGGCAGGGGTACTCCGCATTCCCCAAAACTCCAGGATTACTGGAGCCTCACCATCAGATGATTTAGTGTTATATCCAGGACCCGCGTTGGAGCTGGGGCGAGTCCTACTCCACTGCGGAGTTGCAGTTGGTGCATTCTACAGCTGCAGTCGACTGGGCTAAAGTTAAACAAGTACTAATAGTTTAGCAATATATCTATTTTATACGAGTCTTTGCTTGCATTCATCCTCATGTCGCGCTATCAGCACGGATATCCCTGACACTCTCTCGCCACCCCTCACTATCGTCCATTGCTTCCGGCAGGTCTTCAGGACTACATCCCATATCGGTACAGAGCTGCCGTATGCAGGTTCAAACTAGTTGTCTTGCCTTTGCTCGTCCATGGGAAGGGGTCCACAGGAGTACATCTCTTATGAGCTCGTCCCAACTTCTCTAGCAGTGTCCCGCATGTCTAGTTCGTCTAATTTTGATAGTTTTTGTGATGGGAGACAGGTGGCCGTACAGTGGGGTGCTGCCTCCTGGACTCGTTCAATATTGTTTGCAGCATTCTTGTGTAGTTGCCTTTAAGCTTTTTCTCCATACGTTTAGTTAGCGTCCATGTAGTGCATCCATACAGCAGTATTGACACGTCTGCTGCTTGGAAGAAACTGCGTTTTATTTTATCGGTCATGTCTGACATCCATGGGATGCAGTGTCTCATCATTGCTTGAATTAATTTCTTATAATTTTCAGCTGTAGGGGAATCGTCATGGCGTAGTGGTTAACGTGTTCGTTTTCGACATCGTAGGGCATCTCACGTGGTTGAATGGTTAAGTAGCAAGATTAGCTAACCATTGTCAGTGCCCCATACTGATGGTCTCGTGCCACTACTAAGATTAGTTAATTATCATATTTACCCAACCCCTCCGCTCGGGCAGGATATGACACATGGTCAATTTTTAAGCGGAGTTTAACAGGTTTGAATGCAGAGTTTTCCTTCTCCTAGACTAGTTGCTTCACCAAGGCTGAAGAACCCAGTCAGTCCTACTATTTACCCATAGCTGGAGGGAGAATAATTGGATTCATACCTTTCCCAGGGGTATTAGTGCTATGTGAAATGCAATCCGTCTCGTCCAGGATTTGAACTCGTGTCGTCGTGTCCATTTCTTACGACGATAACCATTACACCATTAGTTAATTATAAAGGTGTGGGGAGTCCCCTTAATGCAGTGGCCAAAGTGCTGGACTGTGACATCGTAATGAGTTCGAATTTCAGTCGCGCTACTGCATTTACTTTCGAAATAATGCCCCTTGGGAAAGGCATGAGCCTCCTTATCCCTACATGCTATGGGTTAAGTTGTTCCACTATTATTATTCTTCAAGGAGGGCTTTGGCATTAAATAACCCACGAAGGTTTGTATGCCGTTAAGCTGAAATTGAAACTGACATCGTGATCATGACTTTCAATCTTCTTAGACCCAATTTTTCCGATACAATTATCATTGGGGAACAAGAAAGCCCAACCTGTTTGACAAAACTTTTCTCGTTCCCTAATGGTACCTGCAAAGGAAAATTAATGTCTAAAAAAGTTCGGGTTACCCTAATTGTGTTTTTAACCTGGAATATCCGAAATTCAGTTCACAACTCAATTTGAGTTCTAAAAATAAAAAATTTAA
>CAUZXS010003545.1:37500-51261 GCA_963585895.1 Sepioteuthis lessoniana
AATGAATAACGTTTAAAAGAAGCAAAAAAACGTCCGTTGAAGTTTCTCGGATATTTCGTCCCAGTTCTTGTTTGTAAACTTCTTATTGTCTTCTTTAAGGTTTTCCACAACTTACAACGTTTCTTTTGTTCAGTTTCAAATTAATAATTAGGCTTGAATTCTAAAAAACCAGAGGAAGGAAAAACACCCCCAAACAGCACGATTGATTGTCTGACTCGGACACTCCTTAATTTTTACAGTAAATAAAGAAGCCGAAAGCATCTATAAATAAGTTCATTGCTGTGTAAGTCGTTTTCAGAATAGATTAAAATGAAATAGTATTTATTTGAGGATTTTCTTGATTTATTTATTTTGAAAAATAAAATGAAAATCCTAACTTAACCATCACACATATAAAAATGAACAAATAAATATTATCTTACGCAATTAGAGAAAATTTATACTTATTTTTAAGTACTGCTACTCGTTGAAGGCTTCTCATAAGTGACTGATAGTACTGATAATATACAAGATTTTTTTTTTCTTTTAAAGGAAATCTTTGGCAACCTCTGTCGATGAAATGGGACATTTGATAAATTACTATATATATATATATATATATATAATATATATATATATATATATATATATATATATATATATATATTATAACAGTTTTGATTGTTACAAAATCACTTTGTGAGTTTGTGTCAAACCAAGTGCAATATAATATGGAGAGTGCTCAATATCTAGGATAGAGCTATAATAATAATAATAATAATAATAATAATAATAATAATAATAATAATAATAATAATAATAATATTAATAATAATAAATAAACATGTATTAGATATATATATTTAATTCATGGAATTTAGACTGCAACCCCCGGGTTTAGTGGAGTTTTTTGCTAAACAAAATGTGTCAGGCAGTTAAGAAAATGAAATATATATATATATATATATATATATATATATATATATTAAAGCACTTGAAAAAGTTTCCACCGATCTCGTTGACTTTTTAAAAAAAAGTTTCCTTAGTAAACTTTTTGGTTATTTAAAAAAAAATTTTTTTTAAGTCTTTTTCGGAATACGTGTATAAAATGGGAGGCTACTCTGATTTAGTGAATAAGAAAAAAGTTTTCAGTGCTCTGTATTTAAAAAAAAATGAAAATTCGTTTTATCGTTTTCGGATACTTTTACACAAACTGACGAATTTTTAATGACATATTTCAAATAAATTTCTTTTTATTTTTAATTAGATGTCATCGTCAGTTAAAGAATCAGTAATTGAATAAGTGTGATTAATCTCCATTATTTTACTGATTTTTACCAAAAATCTAAGTTATATATATATATATATATATATATATATATATATATATCAAAATGAATAGGTTCACTAAGAGATTTGTATTTTTTTTTAGAATTATTGATTTTGCTCTTACATACGTGTATGTTTCCAGCTTGTTGCTTTCGTCAGGGAACATATGTAGCACCAGCCTATACGAACTGAACACTCAATGAGAATGGAACTCACTCTTCTAGGTTAGTTAGTCGAATGTTTTTCAGGTTTTGTATCAGTTTATATAGAGGTCAATGTTTTGTGTTACCACAAAACAGTGAATAAAATAAATAATTCTAAAAAAAAAAAAAATACAAATCTCTAAGTGGATCTGTTCATTTTGATATATTTACCATTTTTCTCTCTTTGGACCAACAATATATATATATATATATATATATATATATATATATATATATATATATATATATGGAGGGGTGTTTAGAAAAGTCTGGTTCTACGCAGAATATTCATTTTATCTGTAACTTATAAAAATTATTCTTAATCAAAATAAATTTTCTCCAAAAGAGTTTGGTCGGACTCTAACTCGACTATATTTTTCAGTAATACTAGCAGTTCTTCCGGTTATTTATAAATCTTTGCTTCGTTGTAGCACAAGGCCAGAAGTATGGAGTATCCAACGAGAATCGAACTCACAAAGATCGTCTGTTTTAGCTAGCTAATCATTACACGATGGAACGGTTATTTTAATTAGAATAAATGAAGTTTTACAAACTTGTATACACTATTTCAGTCCCATAATTGCTGCTATATTTACCAATAAATTTCATAGACTGAATGTAAAATCTATTATGAGACACAGGTAGTATTTTATTCTCATTACATCCCTTTGCGCGTGCGCACACACACACACACACACACACACACACACACATATATATATATATATATATATATATATATATATATATATATATATATATATATATATATATATATATATATATATATATATATATTAAAGATTGGCAACCGTAGTCGAGGGTGACCCAAAGGCTCCCTTTCCAATAGCTACAACACTAAGGTGTATCGGAGGGCGCTACACCTTTCCCTGGATTTCTCCACTTTACCCTTGATCCATACCTTATAATGCTGAGTATTAAGCAAGGTGGCATCAAGTACCATTTTTTAAGCCTTTGGTATGATTCGACCTGGGATCGAACCATGGTCCCCCGGACCATTGGTGAACTCTCCTTAAAGCATATACACATATATATTTGTACATACACACATATATTACACATGTACATATATATAACAACACACATACACATATATATATACTTTTCCTTTAAGCATATGCACAAATATATTTATATATACACACATATTACACATGTACACATATATTAACACACACACACACACGCACACACACACATATACTTTTCCTTTCGGCATATATACGAATATATTTGTAACTACACACATATATTATACATGTACATATATATTAACACACACACACGCACATATAAGGGGGTGTCCTCGTGGTGTAATGGTTAAAGCGTTGGACAGCTGAATCGTAGTACACGAGTTCGTACTCCAGTCGCGCTATTATGTTCACTTTCGGGCAAATACCCTTGAGAAAGGTATGAACCCCCTTATCCTCCCAGCTATGGGTTAAATAGTACCACTACTGTTCTTCTAGGAGAATGGCTTTAGCATTAAATAACCTAAGAAGAGTTGATATGCTATTAAACAAAGAAACAACCACACATATATATACTTCTTCTTTTGGTATATACGCATATATATTTGTGCATACAAACATATTTTACACATTTACATATATAATAACACACTCACATATACACACACACACACACACACACATATATATATATATATATAAGGTTAATAATATATATATATATATATATATATATATAAATAAGGTTAATAATATATATATATATATATATATATATATATATATATATATTACGTAAGGTTAATAAGAAATTTGTAATTCCCAAGATTATCATTAAATCTGGAGATTTATGTCGAAATGTATTTAGAATTAAAATTTCTTTTTTAAATTTAATTTACTGTAAAAAGTGAGTTTTGAATATACGTCTAGTTACTTTATTGTGATTCCGACCGGTAATAATAAAAAGGAAAACCGGAAGTGGGTAATGGGGAGGAAATTCTTTATCCCTCTTCTACCCACTTCCCACCCTTCCCCCTTGTGTCTATTCTGACAGTAATTATTTTATCCATTAGATCTGAAGAAGTCCTGTTATTTCTGGTGTTATTGATTCATATCAATACCCATAACAGGATGGAAATAAATTTATAATCCTAATGTGACCGGTTTTTGTTTTTCTTAAAGGTATATATATATATATATATCATCAAGTCAAGTTGATTGTACCGAGTTCACTGACTCACTTGGTATCTATTCCAATCAACTAACATTTGAAAAAAAAAAAAAGAAAAGAGATATAAAAGACTTTAGAACTTTTAAAAATAAAATGTTTGGATTAAAAAACTTTTAAAAGGGCCAGTGTATGTGTCTTTTTTCTTACTTTTCAAAAATAAAGAAAAGAAAAACCACTCTTCGTTATCAAGTACATTAAGATAATTAAATAAATATTATTGCTATAATGATATTTCCTATATTACATTTTCAGAAAATTTGACATTTATTTCCAAGTATTGTTACTTTTAAGCAACTTATAGTACTGATAATAAACTTGAATTTTTTTTTCAGGAAATAATCAAAATCTTAACGAGGTTTACCAAAGAAATGAAACCTTAACTTTTTTTAAATTTATTAACGTGCTTGAAAAATTTTAGATTATTTTTCTAATGTAAAAAAATTGGTTTTCATTATAATGTAAACTTTTTAAAAAAAATGAAGTAGACGATTTTTCGAAATATATTTGTAAGATTAGTAAGATGGATGGCTACTCTGATTCCGATGTGTGCAAAAATTTTGAGCGTTCTTAATTTGAAAACTAGACGCCTTCGTTAAAAAACCTACATTAAATCTATAACAGTAGATAATGAGGTTGATGAGTCCTGTTACCTTTGTTATATTAAGAGAAGAAAGAAAACAAATGAGTTGACGAGAATATTGTTTGAGTTCCAAAATATTTAATGTCAGCTTGAGACGAAATCCCTTGTACTGTGAGTCGTACAAATAGAAGAAAAGAGTTGCTGACGTCAGAGCAGGAATTAAACATCCAATTTGAAGCTTCGGGGATCAGTTGGTCTAGGAGGAATGAATAAATGATAAAGGAATGATTTCCTAGAAAACAACGGTCCATAAATTGGATGTGCTCTCCTCATATTGATGGTGATCTGCTGCTCGAGTGAGGAAGAGAGGATCGGTCTGTCCTGCTCGGAAAATATGTGAGGAAGAGAGAGAGAGAGAGAGAGAGAGAGAGAGAGAGAGAGAGAGAGAGAGAGAGAGCACGTGTTTACACTGCCTTTTATATTGCCCGGGAAAGTCATCCGGGCAGAATGGGATAAATCATACTCATTGGTCGAAAATATGAAATCGAAACCCCAACGGTCAAAATAATTCCCGCGCTAAACAATAATTTGAAATTCTTTCTGCTGCAAATCAAAATTCTATTTGATCGTTTTGGGAGGCTTTTGTACAAGATGTCGAATCCTAAGTGACACATATTTTAAATCAATTCCTTTTTTAAAACTAAATAATGTCATCAGTTAAACAGTGATTGCGCTGTAAACTTTTGCACGTACGATTTCGTAATTAAGCAAGTGTGAGTAGTCTCCCTTATTTTACTCATATTTACAAAAATCTACCCAAGTTCTTCTTCTTCTTCTTCTTCTTCTTCTTCTTCTTCTTCTTCTTCTTCTTTAAAACATAAGAAATATTGAAAGAGTAATGTTCTTTAAAGTGTTCAAACGAATTTTTTCTTTTTTTAGGTGTCCTTTACTAAAAATGTTTTCTGAAGACATTTCCTCGGTTATATGCGTCTGAATTGTATTGCCTACCGACAAATAAATATGGCGGTGAACTATGGTACTCAGATACGACAAATATATTATGACAAACCTTCACGTCGTCAATATCAAAGCCGACTCAATTCAATTCCCACAAACTATACAAATGTAAGTATGTGAAGATTAAAAAAAGAAAAGAAATTAGATTAATAAATGCAAAAAGTAACGGTTTTCCAGGAGGTCTCTGAGAGGAAACGAAACCGGTGCATGCTTAAAAAGAGGAATTTCTTAATGCCAAGGAGAAATCCTTCCTTGTTAAGCTGTTATCACCTCGAATTAAATGGCCTGTTTCTCTCTGCTGCTGGTGAGAAGTGCACGTGCTCGCTAAGTTCCGAGGCTTAGCGACAAGCAGCACCTCCTACTAGTGGCTACTGCTGCTAAATGTATCCACTGAACGCGATAAAACCTCAAACTTGTAATTGCCAAAAAGGATTCTAAAATATGCTTTAACATTTTTTCTGTGAAACGCGACTATTTCTACAGGTTTCAGGTAAACATTCCACACCACAGAATAGTCGTAAATTCTAACTTGACTTTTTCCTTCCGTCCTTAATTCTTATACAGCTTCCTCAGACAGAGAGAAGACAACAAGTGAATGGGGTAAAAAAAAATGAGTCAGATACAAACCTCAGAATTCCCAACACAAACCAACAATTTACCACCTACAATGACAAAACCCTTTATGTACCCCATAAATACAATGAACGGGATTCCTAAACCTCTAGGCATGAAATAACCCTAGACAGCATGACATGTCGTTAAAATCAATTATAAACCAATCATATGAAATAAATAAACAAATAAAACATTTATGATATAAGAAGTATTGGTCCAGTGGGTAGAGTATTCGTCAATGAATCGAGAGACCTGGGTTCAATCTCAGGTCGAGTCATACCAAAGACTTTAAAAATGGTTTTTGATACTATAGGACTTTACACTCCAATAATTTAATTTGGGCGGTATGCCACTTGTTCCCACAAAGATGGCGGACGCTCAATGTTCAGTCTCGGGAAACCATTGGCCAGGAGGACCACGTGATATGCTTACAACTACGTCGGCGCGCGAAAATTCGAGTCCTGCGTCTTGAGCCACTTATAAGACGATTTTTTCTATAAATACGCCGTCTTAAAACACATTCTTTCTCTTTTACGAATTTTCTTCGTAGCGGCAACAGCTCTTTTACGAAATTCCTTCGTAGCGGCAACACCTTCTCTTTGACCAAATTCCTCCGTATCAGCAACACCATGCCTCGCAGACAATCATATACAAGAACTATGAGACGCTTTCCCGTCTCTAAAAAACTACCGGTTTCTAATCATAGAAAAAGGACATTTTAATTTTACAATTCTTTTTGTAGTTTAGTTGTGTTACACACACACACACATACACACACGAGCTCACACATATATACACACTATCAGTATGTTAGTAGAGTTAGTTATGTTTTTATGTATTAATGTAAGTTTTGTTATTATAGAATATAAATTTGTTTTTGTTCGTTCGCCTTGTTTTAAATGTTCATTTTGTCCACGCCGTTTTACAACCATTATCTATTCCGCTTCTTTTACGTTCACTTCCCCCATAATACCTCCTTGCTTAACACTCAGCAATATAAGGTACGTATCAAGGGTAAAGTGGAGCAATCCAGGGAAAGGCGTAGCGCCCTCCCCTACACATCGGTGAAGTAGCGATTGAAAAGGAAGCCTTCTGGTCGCCCTCGACTACGGTTGCCAACTTTACTTACTACTTACAACTTCCTACCTCAAACTAGATACAGTAATATTAGATAGTTGTGTTTCCTACAAGACTAAACTGACAAAAAAAGCTCTTATTGGAATGTTTGGTCGTAGGAAAGATATTTACTCAAGACCCTACTTACAAAAGACTAATATTTGCATTAGCATATCCGTGATATACGAACTCTTAACACAAAAGAAGGAAAGACAAAATAAACTCATTTTCACGTATAAGAACATTGAACCATTTATATACATAATATTTCTTTCAAGCAATCTTAAAAGAAAGAATACACAAACATCTTCAATGGTTGAGTAAAAGACATATTGTTACATCCACGAACAGGCAGTGTATAAAAAGGTTACAAGATAGCAAAGGTTTTTTTGTTAAGTGTTGATAAGATAGCTATGGAACTTTAACGTTCTCTGACAGGGTCAGCGATAATGTCATGACTGGTCGAAGACAGGAAGCAAAAAGAGATCAAGATATCTGAGACTGTCATATGATGCCCGGCAGGACCTCTATCAGACGTGCAAGTTCTCTAAAGGGGATAATCATATGTAATAGAATAAAAAAGAAAACATATGAGGTTATAGATCTCTCAAAGTTTAAAAAATAAATTGAAAATGTACTTACACTAAACTGAATTGTTTAATATAGAACTGTTTGGACATTTAACTGTGTGTAAACAAAATCTGTACTTATACTAAACTGAATTAGCGGAATTAGAACTGATAAAACTGAATAGCTTGAAATAGAAATGTTTTTCACAATTAAACTGTACTTACATTTAAATTGCGTACTTATGCTAAACTGAATTGTTTGAAATGGAACTATTTTCATAAAAATGGATTTGGCGTTAAATAACCTACAAAGGTTGATATGCTATAAAAAAACAACCAACCAACAAACAAACAAACCGAGGGGTCAACTTATATGGCAGGGCTAAACGACAAACCTTTACCACAGAGTGGTCAACCAGTGGAACAATACTCCTAACAATCGATATACACCACTTATCGTAACTCCAGAAGTCTGCCGCAAATATTTCCAACTTTAACTTGTGTTTGGTCAACATATTTAACAAATTAACACAGGATTTAATGTACGTTAATAAAACTGTAATATAAATTAAGTTTTACATTAACCCGAAATCTCACACCATCTCCAACAGCCGGTGCACTGACCATAAACACTAACTAGATTTATATAGTAGCCGATTGTATGTTTAGGGGTCTAACCAGGAATTTTGAGCTAAAAACTTTGTACGCCACAATTATACTATTGAGTCAGCATCGAGTTTATTCTAAGACTAACAGCAACAAATAAATGAATTAATTACTTCGTTTAATTCTAGCAATTTATTAATCAACACGTGAAACAATTAATAACAATATACAGTCTTTCCTGTGTATAAAGTTGAGTTTTAGGGACAGAAGAAGATATGTGGTATCTTAGAGCTGTCTTTGTGAGAGCTTTTAACGCCCCGCCTCGTGGAACGTCTGGTGGAATCTGTCTGACTGGATTTGGGATTTTTGCGCCAAGACTTCGGGGCTCATCACGTGATTAGTATATCCAGTCACAGAGAGCCTCTCCCTCACTCACTCCATACACAGGAATTGGCATTTTACTAAACCACCAGTGATATATATATATATATATATATATATATATATATATATATATATATATATATATATATAAACTAGTTTTTTTTATCATTATCACTTAAGAAGTCCTATTGTACTGTTCTTTGTTGGTAAGTCCAAGGACACATGTTTCACTCTTTTTTTTTTATAAAGAAAGTATCATATTTACCATGTTTGATAATAATAAGATATTTTGGATGTCTTTCAACTACTCATATCTATAACGAGCCTGAATTATCAAGGAATTATAATAAGCTAAAGATCATTACATAGATTAGGGTAGAAGTAATAGGGCAATCAAGAAGAATGTAATAGAAAGTACTGTTCTATGACTATTTATAGTTAAAATATTTATACACATTTTTCCTTTCCTGGAATGTGTATACATTTTTTTGGGTGGAGTGTGTATATACGTCTAAATTTTAATGGCATAGATGCAGAATTAATAGTGCTTGTTGACTGTCAGTTTCTTCCCTTCAGTTTCATGATTGCATTGGTAGGGAAGTAACAGTCACCTTATGTCGATAATCATGTTTACACTATTCAAATTTAGATCTATAAATGTTCTATTACCAATATTGAAAACTCGTTCTTTATAGATATAGAAAACCACATAACAATATTATTAATACAAAAAGTAAAGTTGGTCGACTATAGTCAATAGCAACCCAAAAGCTCCCTTTTCCGTAACTACTATGCCGATGTGTAGGGGAGGACCCCCGGCTTTTTAGCTGGGCCGTCTGGCATTCGTGCCGGATGGGTACTCGAAACCAAGAGCAGACTCGGGGCCGAATAGGCCCCCAGCTTCGGCTGGGCAACCTTCGGGTGGGCGAGCTGCACTTTTGTCCCCTTTGTACGGCACTAGACCAAGCGTCTAGTTTAAGCCGTTAACTGGCATACGTGCCCGGACCCACATTTGGGTTCGTGAAACTGCTTGCCGCATCAGGCTCACATTGCACTAAGTGAGCCGATGAGCAGCACAGACAAGCAGGGTTCGAGTCTCGGCTCGTTCCCGACCTTCCCCTCCCCTTTATCCCCACTTTAATTGGCCTTCGGGCTTTTGACCTTGTGTCAAGTCGTGTCTGGTGGGAGGCAGCGACAAATATAGGGAGGACGCTATTACTTTCCTTGGTTTGCTCCATTTTACCTTTGATCCTTACCTTGAAATAATGAGTGTTGAGCAAGGCAGTATCAAGTACCATTTTCTGAGTCTTTAGTATGACTCAACTTGGGATTGAACCCCGGTCACCGGAGCCATTGGTGAACACTCGATCCACTTGGACAATGCGCCGGTAAATATTTATATAGGTTTGGTTTGGTTTCATTGTTTAATAGCATATCAATCTTTGTGTGTTATTTAATGCCAAAACTATCCTTGTGAAAGGTTAGCAGGGAGGATAAGGGGTTCAACCGGGCCATTGGCCTAATGCGTACAGTGTTCACCAATGGCCCGGAAAACTAGGGTTCAATCCCAGGTCGAGTCATACCAAAAAATCAAAAAATGATACTTGATGCTGCCTTGCTTCACATTCAGTATTTTAAGGTAAAGATCAAGGGTCAAGTGGAGCAATCCAGGGAATGGAGTAGCGCCCTTCCCTACACCTCTGTGTAGTAGATATTGAAAAGGGAACCTTCGGATAAACATCGACTTAGGGAGACAACTTTACTTTACTTACCTTTCCCAGACGTATCAGTCCGATTTTTTTTATTCGATTATAATACCAAATTACTTAGCACAAAAGTTTCAAGGAGGTGACCTGGAAATCCCGGATCCAGGTCGAGGTCGCTGTTGGAGCTGATATAATGTACAAGAACCCGAAATCGGCAATGAAGACAGTATAGCTCTGAAGACCACTCTTGATACAACTAAAAAAACATTCTTTGAAAAAAAGTGAACATAATAACGTGTCTGGAGTTTGAACTCGCTTACTATGATGTCACGGTCCAGCACGTTAGCTACTAAGCTATGGCACTCCCCCCTATATATATATATATTTCTTTAAGAAAAACAAAATTGGTCACATTAGGATTATAAATTTATTTCCATCCTGTTATGGGTATTGATAAATATCAATAACACCAAAAGAAAACAGGACTTCTTCAGATCTAATGGATAAATTAAATGACATACAGAATAGATACAGGAGGGAAGGGTGGGAGAGGGTAGAAGAGGGCTGAAGAGTTACCTCCCCGCTTTCTCACCTCCGGTTTTTTATTTTTTTATTTTTTTATTTTTCCTTTTTTTTATTTCCAGTCGGAATCACAGTAAATTAAATCTTAATCTTTCATTCTAATTATATTTCAACGTAAATTTCCATATTTAATAATAATTTAGGGAAGTACAACATTCCATAATAACCTTACATAAGTATCCAGTATTACTTATATATATATATATCCACAGGGGTTGAGCACTCTTGCGAAGAAATTAACACTTGCTACTCGTGTAATTCTAACGAATTGACCACTCCAATTTCTGTTAGATTAAAATATAAACAGAAATATATATATAAATATATATATATATATATACACATATACTTTTAATTCTCTTGCTTATGTTGAGGCTGTTGATGGCTGTGAAGTTATGTTTTCAGACTGATCTAAAGTTCCCTGGGTTTCCATCGCAGTTTGAGGCATCTCCTGTGTCTCGCCACACTGATGAGTTGTGATACAAAAAAACAGTAGGTCGGTGGATCACAATATATATATATATATATATATATGTTTGTTGTAGGTCCAAAGAAAGAATAAAAATAAATTTTAAAATAGGCAGGTCCACGAAGAGATTTGTATTTTTTTAATTTATTTATTTTGTTCTTATATACATGTTATATATATGTATGTTTCCAGCTTGTTGCTTTCGTCAAAGTACATATGTGTTATATATGTGTATGTTTCCAGCTTTCTGGTTTTGCCAGAGAATATATGTGGCACAAGGCCTTGTTAATGGGGTACTCAATAAGACTTGAACTTACTCTTGTTTGCAGTTTGAATTATTTTCAGTTGGTTCAGGAGGGTTTTATATAGAGGTTATTCTCCCTTTTTCTTAGAGTGTGTTTACTTATATATATATATATATATATAATATTCATCCATGACAAAGATCAACTGAGGCAAAGCTTAGCAAATAAATTCCATAATTAATTTGTTTAAAGTGGTGAACGTTTATGTAAATATCTAATGACATTTTTGGGATAATCTGATAACAGAAAAATGGCACAACACTTAACAATACAGGTTTTTGACTGAGAATCTTTCAATGGGGGTAAACCCAAGAGTCCTACTGAGCTGAAAGAGCCCAATCTTTCCAATTATTTACCCATAGCTGGGGTGAGGAGAACAGATACGTACCTTTCCTAAACCATTAGTTTAAATTGAAATGCAAACAATGTCTTCCAAAATTTGAATCACCATCTTTAATTCCCAAATATATATATATATATATATATAAGTTATGAGGCGCTCAAGGTGTAATGGTAATCACTACTGAAAATGGACCTTGTGACTCAAGTTCAAATCCTAAATGAGACTATTTGCATTTAACATAGCGATAATAACCTTGAGAAAGGTATGCATCCAACTATTTTCCCTTCAGCTATGGATAAATAGTAGGGCAGACTTGGGTCTTTAATCTTGGTGTGGCAACCAGTCTAGGAGAAGGAAAACTTTGATTTCAAACCAGTTAAACTCTACTTAAAATTTACCTTGTGTCACATCCTGCTCATGCAGAAAGGTTGGGTAGGTATATATATATATATATAGATATATAGGAATATGTATATGGACCAAATCATAGATATCTATCTCAGACTCATAGGCAGTACTCCCACTTCAAGAGCCACCACCCAAAAAACTGTATAAAATCCATATCTTCCACACTAGTACATAGAATATACTCCATAATTACTGATAAAAACCTCAGAAAAACTCGCCTTAAAGAACTACACACAAACCTACACCAGCTAGAATACCCAACTACACAAATAAATAAGGGATTCGAATTACCAGAAAAAGTACCTCGAAAAGAATTATGAAACCCGAAAAAGCACAACAACGAGAAACCCCTAGCATACACCGCCACCTAAAACTAAAACAACCCAGAACTATTTCCAGAAATAATTTTAAAAATTCAAAAGAACTTAAGAACAATGACAAAATCAAAGAAATACTCGACACAACAAAAGTTATTAGAAGCCAGAGACAACCAAAAAAATCTTAAGAGAAGACTCACCTCTTCTATATTCAGGAAAAACACAAGGAATTACCGAATGCAAGAAAAAAAGATTTTAAAAGTGTGATATAATTATAGAAGGAAAATCCAAACTTTTAAAAACCCGGAAAAAAAATCTAGAACCAATAAAGACTTATGCTGTAACTCAAAAAACGTAATCTACAATCAAAAATAACAAATGTCAAAAAGCATACATTGGATCAACACAGGCCCTTAATACCAGAATATCACTCCGCAAAAGCAATACCTAAAAACCAGAAAATAGAAAATCTATTTAAACACCAATATGAATGTAGTTAAGGTAAATTTAAAACCATGCCTATATATCATTACACATTACTTCATATAAAAGAAAAAAACTTTATAGATAAATTCAAGCCCACATTGAATAAAACAAGAATTATACACACACACACAAGCAGAAACAAACATACATATGCATACACACACACGCACACAAATTAATTGTAAAATGTAATAGCCAGTAAATGTTAAACCACACTATTTCAAAATACCAAAACTATACCCCCCCACATACACACTCATACAGAGGAACAAATACACATAGTGAGAAGAAAAAGTAACTGTTAGTGGAATTCAAACCCACTTTAACACACACACAGACACACACAAAAAGACTAATTAACTCTATAACTTATCAACTAAACACACACACACACACACACACACACACACAAACACAATAACCCAGAGTAAAACAACTAAAAACTTTATAATGTGTCAAATATCAAAGACTAATTGGGGAAAAGACAGACAGTTTACACCCTCAGAGAAAGGGAAAGGGAGGAG
>CAUZXS010003546.1:5000-100000 GCA_963585895.1 Sepioteuthis lessoniana
AGAGTTCTAACATTCCAACAAGTGATGTTCAATTTGTAACGCATTTTAGCATAGGTTTTGCTATTCATTCTCATGTTTTTGTTCCTGTATGAGTGAACAGTCGTCAGTTGCTGGTGCTGACCAGCTTGTGTTGACAGGCAATGTTTAATGCACCTTTTCTAGCACCTTCCCACAAAATATAGGTGAGCAGTGCCCTCTCTGAACAGGGCTGCTCACCCACAGAAGTCTCAACTGAAATCTGTCCCTGTCAATGAAGACAAGATAGCAATGTTAAGATAAGACTTCTGCAGCAGCAGATAAAAGACATCTGCGTACAGAGCAGACATTTAGGCATCAAGAGGATACTGTATTTTGAGACACATTGACCAAGGCAGAAATTCAACAAATCATCAAAAACTGTAAGGTATGCCAGTCAATTGACCCAGCACCAGCGCGATGGCAAAAAAGACAACTGGAAGCAAGTGATGCATGGCAAAGGGTGATAATGGATATCATTCATTATGGTGGCAACCACTTTCTTACCTTCATCGATTGTGGATCCACCTGTTTTGCAATTTGGGGACCACTAGCATGGCAAGACTCAGCAAATGTTCTTTGACAGCTACTGACCATCAAGAAGCACTATAAGAGATTTTAGTCAATAATGACACTGCCTTCTGCAAGTAAGGCAGTTTCTGTGTGAATGAGGTTGAGGGAAGAGACTGACTACACCTGCAATGTGAGTATGTGCCATCAGGTAACGGTATAGCAGAAAGAAGTCACCGCATCATCAAGAGGATTGCCGCTAGAAGCAATGTACAGGTACGATGTTATGCCGAAGGATGACATATCTCTGGTAACCACATGCGCAAATGCCATTTACATGTACCAGGTTTGGGCAAGGAAATGATGTTGTGCAGTCACCTGATGATGAGGAAGTTTGCAAGGCCGTACACTGTGGGAGATCCCATCTGGATGAAATCCCCAGGCAGTTGATATACCACCAGATTCAAGTAGGTTGCGAGTGACTGGTGTGGTCAGTCAGCAATCTGTCTTGGTCGATAGAATTTCATGTCAGGCTTTGGAGGTGGGCCATTCAGCGACTGATGAAAGTGATGAGTTGTCTGCAATGAGCTATTAATAGATGGCGCCAGTGATTCCCTTGAAAATGTATCCGCTAGTATGTTGGACAATTCAGAGGCAAAGACAGTAGTGTATGTCCAATTTGTAGGAGTGTGCAGACCAAAAGGCCATCCTTGCCCTGCATCATGTGTGATCAAGAGATCGGGGGGGGGGGAGTGTAGCAGCTACCATGGTAACCCACAACCACAAAGAATAAGAGACAACCATGCACCGTGCATTGACTGTCAGAGAGAGACTTGAAATTGAACCAGGAACAGATGACTTATGGGAGAGGAAGAGGGTATCCATTCTTTCCCACCCTCTCATTCAGTTGGGACTTTTGATTGGTTCTGGTATCATGTTGCTAAGTGCCCAGATGTTTAGGCTTTGCCATCAATAAGTAGTAAATAACTAAAGTTGGCGACCTTAGTTGAGGGTGACCAGAAGGCTCCCTTTTCAATAGCTACTACACCAAGGTGTGGGGCAGGGTGCTACTTCTTTCCCTTGATGGCTCCACTTTACCCTTGATATGTACCTTATATTGCTGAGTATTAAGCAAGGAGGTATCAAGTACCAGTTTTAAAGTCTTTGGTATGATGCGACCTGGGATTGAGCCCTGGTCTCCCTGACCATTGGCGAACACTCTACCCACTAGGCCAATGTAGCTGAGTAGGGAGTGAACTTCAGCAGATCTTGGAGGAAGCGGTTTGTCCAAGTAGTGAGAGAGAGAGAGAGAGAGATGAGGTGAAGAAAAGGAAGAGAAAAAAAACAGGAAAATGTGAGAATGAGGAGTTGAACGAGACAAAGCAAAAAGGTGACTGAAAGAAGAGGAAGAAGGAAGAGAATATGAAAAATTTCTTTTTTTTTTAATTTTGCACACATCAGTATTGTCCAAGCTGGTAGTGGCTCTGTAATATGTTTGGTTGGAGTTCACAAGTAAAACTGGAGCTGTTATGACCGGTGTGACATACAATGATTTTGTTGCTGGCAATTTTACACCCCTTTATTTTCTCTTTTTTCATAATAATAACAATGGCTTGTTCCAGTAATGAACTCAATATCAAGTATAGGTGAGTCAAAAATGGTCCCAGAACTCAGCTGACTTCCAGATGTTCTATTGATCTTGGCAATGATCAGATCTAAATCCCCATTGAGCATGTATGGGATATGTTGTAGACCTCACTAAATTCCCTGCAGTCATATCCAGCAAACACAACTTTGTTATTGAAAGCCCTAGAATGTACATGATAGATATACTCAGGCGACACCTTCAACGTCTAATAGAGTCTTTCATCTATCAATTGTAGCTTTTTAAGTGTATCAATTTTAAAGGCAGGAATTTGTCTGATCAAGGTCAAATTATAAATCCTATTATGAATTCATTGGCTTTTTGAAAAATTATTTATAAAGGGAATTGACAACTTTGTACAAAAGTAAAATAAATGAAAAAAGACCAAATAAGTATTTTAATTGAATAAATATTTTATATGAAGTTGATAGAGACAATTTTATTTTAAACAACTTTTTGCTCACAAGATTTAACTGCATTATGTAAATAATTAAATTGACCTTCTTCTTCTTCTTATTCCTTGTAAGTTTTTCAAACCAGCATTAGCTGATAGTTTTTCATTGGAGTCTAAATTACAGCAAGTCTCCTCATGTCTCTAGGACTTTCCTCAGTATTCTGGCCAATCTAAACAATGCTGTAGTTTGGATGGTCTTAGCTTGTCTTCAGATTTTCAACTCTTCAAGCCTCCTTACCAAGCCTTTGGGGATTTATTTTTTTATCTTTTTAACTATTGCTAGGTCTGGTTCTGGTCAGGATAAGGCGATCTGTTTGTACCTCAAAATCCCAGAGAACTTTGTGTGTCTCATTTTTCAGGATAGAGTTTGGTTTGTGCATATACCATTTGATAGTATGGTCAAATTTAAATTTCTCAAATAATTCCCAGAGTTCACCTTCCTCAATTAGTCTAGTCTTATACTCTTTTTTGTACTAATTTGCTGTATACATTTATATGATAAATTGTTTCATCTCTATCACCATATAACCTATACTGGCTATTCTGTTGTCTTATCGATTTTCATTTTAACATAATTTGTTCTTATGACATTGTTTTGTGCTACTGTTAGAAGAGATTCAGTTTCTCTCCTTTAAAATTTCCCTTTCTTAGCCATGTCCAAGACTTCTCATGTGATATTTTGTCAGTTTATCACTTGAAATATCCATAGTTGTTTTTCTTCCCATTTCTGTTTTCTAGTTATTATTCTGTTTTATCTTTATGTTATCAGTGCTGTTTCTGGTTGTTACAATTAGTCTTTGTTCTTTTTAATTTAGTCTTCAAGTACTTGTATTGATGCATCAATGCTATCTTCAATGTTGGCAAATCCCCTTTTTCTTCTTTTTCTTGACACATAGTCTATGTCAGCTCTCAGATGTAAAGCCTTGTGCATCATCATCAGCTTTCTTTATCTCTAATTCATTTGTTCATTCCATACCATTTTAAGAATAGTCCTGAGTATCTTACAACAGGGACTGCCCAGGTGATTGTTCCTTTGATGAGATTTCTACTGCAGAGCTTGGGTTCTTGTACTCTTTTGTTATTTTTTTTTTATCTCCACTTGTTTAGTTGTGTTTGTGTTCAATATTTCCAAGTACTTTTGCTTTTCTCGCAGTGTTTTGATTCTTTCTTGATTTGGTAGTAATATTCCTGTCTTTTACCACTTCTCATTATGAGCATGGCACATTTTTCAATGTCAAATTTCATTCCAATATCCTGACTGTATATTCTTATGGTTTGTATTAGAGTCTCCAACTTTTTTTTCATTTTTTGCAACCTGCTTGATGTTGTCCATATTCATTAGGTGGTTAATCTTTTCTTGCAATTTGTAGCTCCCAGTGCAATTTCTAAGTATGTGATTGAGTTGTTATTATCATCATCATCATCATCATATGTTAGATATTGGCTCAATTAGGACTGAAAACAGAGCAAATGCTAATTATGATTTACAACTCATCAATTAAGAACATACCTGAAATGAAATTCCTGGAACTTCATGACAAACTGTTGCAGCTATGTTGGCTCCTGTGCTGTCTCCTCCAACTCCAACTATACTGCGCTGTATTCCACCTGTATAAATAGATTATTTTGGGGGGTTTCTCTTATAAAATTTTAATGTTTTGTCAAAACACCCTGTTTTTTTTCTAGACCATTTTGTTTTCTATAGGAATGAAGCAAATCAAATTTCTTTCAAATAGATTTAATAGATCTAATCATTATAAAAGATTTGTTGAACAAATCACTTCAAATTATTCCTTACAATCAAATTCACCAAGTACCAATATTAATTTCCCTTATGACAGATGAAATTTGTTCACCAGACAAATCTGAATATTTTCAGTACTAAACAAATCTTAGAAATACTTTTCCAACAAGAATTATAAATATTAATTCATGCAGGAAAAAATTCTTGTTTAAAATTTTGTATTTGATTATTATTTTTTTTATTATACTTTACATAATTTTAAGATGATGTTTTTAGATACACTCTTCAGTACGGATTTAGAGCATGAAATATTTCAACAATTAATATTACATTAATATGAATTATGTACAAAAACAAAATGTACTACAAATCTATTTTAACATTAAAAATCTGATATTGATGGTGAAAAGTGGAATCTTAAGCAAACATATATTGTGTTTTGTAAATGTTTATTATTATCATCATTATTATTATCATTATTATTTACCCTCCAAATCTTTAGTGAGTAAATTATCATCATTAATTCCAAGTTTGAACATAAAAAATGATCAAAAGTAAATACCTATTAAATAAAATGAATCAAAATAAATTTGAGAATCTGCTGATATAAACATATTTTTTAAAGACTAAGAAACCAATAAAAATATGATATACTAATAATATTAAAAGTCAGGCATAAATAAAATTATTTTTAAAAGGTAGATTTTCATTCTAATCATTAATTCATTCCATCAAATTTAAACAATTGGAAGTATTAAATTAATAAGAACATTTCAAAAGCTAGTGGAAATTTTTAAAATAATTTTACAGTAAAGGTTCAAAATATTTCCTGAAGATATAACTTTAGATAAAGCAGAATACTATAAGAGAAACTTGTTTTTATTAAAAGTTTCTTTGAATTAAGCTGTCAGTAGATAATATAAAGGAACATGAAACAATCCATTTTCTTTTTGATGTTGGCATTAAAATATAGCCTCCTGTATAACTTAAAAACACATTTCACATAAAATAAGTAAATCTGGCTGCCAGAAAACTATTGTACAAAATATTTGCATGGTCACTGATAATAAAAGTTTTTGTATATATAAATTCACTCTTTATAGTCTTTATTCATTTAAAATTCTTTTAAAATTTCAACTTTTAACTGAAAGCAAAATTTTTTAAGGAATAAGGCTATTTTCATTTGAAAAATCATTTTTTATTAAAAAAATTATTACTCGTAATTAAACAGATAAACAAAAAAATTGCATCTCATAAATTGAACAATGTTTTTGATTACATTACAAGGAAAGACATGTTACATACAACTCTTGTATTTACAGGTTAAATTATCAACTATACACATTGGAGAAATATCTTGCAAATATACAAGATTAAGTAACATTTTTTAAATAACTTGATTTTCATTAGAAAATAATATCTTTGATATAAACTGAAGGATTCAAGACTTAGCAAAATAAATTAAAATTTGGTAACTTGATATTTAATCATTTTTGCCAGTAAAAATATTAAAAAGTAAAACTAGTGATGGTATAACAAAACCTGACTTTCACAAAATAAATAAATAAATAAGAGAATGAAAATACCAAAACTATAAATTTATGTAACAAGAAGATGGAAATAATTCTAATAATCCTTAATCTGTCTTTTGAAATCAACATTTTAAGGAAGAACTCATTTAATTTTTAATAAATCAAAATCATTTAAATATGACTTTTTTTTCTTACCAATCTCATGTCCATATCTTTTAAGTGAATTTGTGGTATTACAACTTACCAACTAGAGATTTGTTCATCATAACCCAACGCATCACAGCTTTTGCATCATTATAACAAGCAGGAAACTTATATTCTGGAGCAAGTCTATAGTCAACATTAACCACACAACACTCAGCACCCCTGAAAATATTATATTGAAAGTAAAGAAAAGAATGAGAAGAAAACCTACAAATCAAAACTTGTTATTCAAGCAATTTCAGAACTTTATAGTTAGAATTTCCTCTATAATCATTAGTGTAATAAAGATATATTAATTATAAAATAAAACTCAAAATAAAAAACCAAGCAAGTACCATCATTATTGCTATCATTATATAGATTAAATAATAAAATTATTGTGTCAACTAAAACATGAAAAATAAAATTTCAAATAACTGATAAGCAATATAAAAACTAACCATATTCAATATTTGAGTGATAAAGTAAATATGATTCTAAAATTATAAAACACAAACTTTTTTTTTTGATACTCTAAATTTCACACGTTATCTCAATCAAAATGGGCAATCAAAATAAAATCATTTTGATTGCCTGCTTGATTATCACAACATTTGAAAAATGAATAGCAGAAATGTAAATAATTACCAGATTTAGGTTTATGTATATAAATAAGTTTCTGTATAAAGTTTAAAACTGAAACACTATTAGCATTAACAATATATGTATAGTTGTATATAATGAAGTTAAAAATAATACAAGTACTGTAAGATCACATATATTACACTTTCATTTATATTGATGCAAATTCTATTAATATATAATAAGAATAAAAGAAAAAACATTTACTTTCACAATTGTCTTTAAATGTCCTTTAATTGTATAACTTGATTATCAACCAACTCAACATTTGGATTGTATATTGTTTTAATTTTATGATAATAAGCTTAAATATAATTCCTTATAATTTCAGTTATGACAATAAACAACAATTATAGCAACTAGTTTAATCTAGGTATTTTTTTCAACAATTCCGTTTCTTTCTTTTTATAAACTTTAATTTCTTATGCATTATGATATTTTCAAAATTTTTGTAACAATCTTTAGTTCTAATACGTCTTTTATATTTCATAAAATATTTTTAATGTTTGGTAAAAACTAAATTATATTTTCCTCAGAGTAGTATAAAAAATTCTGAATTCTGTTTACTCAAAAGGTTGTTAACTTGGTAATGAATCATAGTCATACCTGTATATTTTTGTGTTCAAAATAATATTAACCCTGAATAGTTTATTTAAGAAATTAAATTCATGATAATTACAACACAAATGAAGATAAATTTGTAAATGCAAAACTATTTTTGTACATTAGTGCTAAAATTATCCTAAAAATTCATAAAATTTCAAAAGAACATTTTTTTTTAGAAATATGAGATACTTTAATATTCTATATATTTCTGAAAAAAAAAATAGAATGCAATGAACTGCTGAGATCAAATTAAATATATATATATATATATATATATAATTTGATCAAATTAAATATATATATATATATATATATATAATTTGATCAAATTAAATATATATATATATATATATATATATAATTTGATCAAATTAAATATATATATATATATATATATATATAATTTGATCAAATTAAATATATATATATATATATATATATATATATATATATATATATATATATATATATATATATATATATAATTTGATCAAATTAAATATATATATTTAATTTGATCAAATTAAATATATATATATATATATATATATATATATATTTAATTTGATCTCAGCAGTTCATTGTATTCTACATACATTGGCATACACTGCTGCAAATACAATCTCAAAATTTTAATTTTCTGAAAAATGCTTTTTGATAACTAAAAAAAAAATCTTATTTCAAAAGTAGCAAAAATTTTATAATTGTCAACAGACTTGTTTATTTTACATTGTCTTTTCATAATTAAAAAAAAATCCCTCTTTTTCAAATTTCAAATTGAAAAGATCAACTAGTTCAAAGTTTATAACTTTATTGTACATTTTACTAAATTTTAAATTGCAAATATCAACTGAAAATTCCTTATAATTTATAATTTAGTTACCAGTACTAGTTTTGTTAATATGAGAGTTTAATATAATTATTAATGATCAAATGTATCTTTACAAAAGAATGATCAGAATTAGCAAGTTTATAGCCCATCTTAGCATAAAATTGTTTTAATATTTTACTGTAAATATATGTTGTAAAGATGTTTACTTGGTAATCAGTTTTGAATATTTATAACAGCATATAAAATGATATAAGGTGTATGCAAATATGTCAACATTTTAAAACAGCGTAATAGTAGAATAAAATGTATATTTAAAAAAAAAATTACATTCAACACCAACAGCTTCAACATTAAATCTCCAGGGTAATGTTTCTTCCTCCTCCTACTCATCTTCTCCAAGTGAAGAACCAGAAGAATTTTAGGAGCCAAAGAGTCCTCCAAAAGGGCCTTATAGCCTTATCAAATTTCCAAGATATGCTCTCGAGTTAGTCAGGGGAGACATATCTTCTAATCTTGGAGCCCTACCTTGCCAATTTGAAGGCTATGGGCCTTCTTATACCCAATATTAATATAAACGATATTATCATTGATAAATGTAAAGTTGACAGAGCAAAGACTAAAGTGAAAACAACTGCCCCAAAAAAACATGATCAAAGTATGGAAAATTTTTATATGTATTGCAGTTGATGGGAGAATGGATAAGGACACATTGCTGTTTAAGGAAAATGTGGAGGAAAATGGACAGAAAACCATGAAAAAACTTAAGGACCAGAATGCCATTTAATTTTTACAAATGAGACACCATGTGAAAGTAAATATCTGACACATAGAGTTCTTCCTAATATTCGTGCAACAGGTGCTGTTCATGCAGAGCAAGTGGTGGATGTTTTGCATGAATTCAACAGTGGGAACACTATCAAGGCCATTCTTGTTGACAACACTAATGCCAACACAGGTTGTGAAGGTGGAATGGTTGCAATTTTAGAAAAAATTTTTTTTTTAAATCTTCACACAATTGGTTCCTCTCTGCACCATAATGAAATACCTTTCAGGGCCCTTTTTAAAAATATAGATGGTTGTGCAAAAGGCCCTACAGCAATCAGTGGCCCCCAGGGAAAATTATGCTCAAAGGATTGCCAAATATCATTTTCCACTATTAGCAGTCCCCGGGATTCAATTTTGAAAATTGATGAAATACATGATCTCAGTTGTGACCAAAGACTCCTGTATGAATATGCAGTAGGTATTTCTAGAGGTAAGGTTGACTCTAGATATATTTCCTGGAAAATTGGTCCATTAAACCAGGCAAGATGGTTAACTTTGGCCATCGGGCTCATGTGTTTATGCAGATTTTCAATTTGAAGATTAGTCATCATTTCTTTAATTAATATCATTTTTATCAAATAAAAGGACATTCCCTGATTTAAATATTATTTGGTTTTCACACTAATATTCAAGCCAAATCTTGCAAAAACGAGGAATTTTCAGTATATTTTTGTCTACAATCTTTGATACCAAACGCTCAAAAAACCCGTTGAACTATTTAATCTAATTTTTTGTATGAGTACTTAATAGGTCCATACACAACTTCCAGGAAGTGAGATTTTTTTAAATTTTAAGAAAAGTGAAAAATCAACCTACCCTTATATATATATATATATATATATATATATATATATATTGTCATCCACAGACAGACTGTTTCGTTCTATCAGAACTCTTCAGTGTGGCTAGACACGCAGGACGCTCAAAGCTGGGATCGAAACCCGTCCAACTTTACGTTAGACTAAGTCTCAGACCTCTCGGCCACCAAGCGGACCACGTTGGCTAAGGGAATTTTTAAGATAATTATTTATCAACAGCAACAGCAGCCGCTTGTTTACATTTTTTATACCCTATCAGCTACCAGAGTGCTCAATTCTTTCGAAGAGCTTTGCATTATGCGAGCGGCGGCCGACAATTCTTTTGCCAGAGTGCTCAACCTCCAAGGGGGAGCGTATATATTGTTATCCACAGACAGACTGTTTTGTTCTATCAGAACTCTTCAGTGTGGCTAGACACGCAGGACGCTCGAAGCTGAGATCGAAACCAGTCCAACTTTACGTTAGACTATATATATATATATATTTGATTAAATAATATAGACATCCTAAATGCACTTTAAGAGATTGCATCTATGAAAATAACAATATATAGGTTGGTTTAACCTCAACTACCCTATCTAGACGACTGTAGATAAATGGGGGGTGGGTGGGGTGGATAGCATGCCTCCTCAGCAACAGAAAGAAAAGTCTCTTGTAAGCAATTGTACAACGGAGGGAAATGGATTCTGTGATTTGTTTTCCCTACTGTTGTATCCTCAGACAACTGGGTAGCTTCAGTTGACTAAAAAATAACAACACACGCACCTAGCAGCACTTCCTTGGTATACCTCTGGTCAATTCGTTCGCTCTGTCAGTCAAAAAGCCGTCCACAAAGAACAACAACCACCACTCCTGCTGCTGGCATGCTCTTTTATGCAAATTCCGGCATATAGAAATTTACATGCGCGGTATGTTTCTTCTCGCAAGACTCGAGATCGACCCACTATAACTTCTGCCTTCAGAAGTGAACATATTTTTTACTGCTTGACACACAAGGTATAGTCTTACGCGCTTTGATCCAGGAGGTAAGTTTCTTCTCTCACTATGCATTTCTCTGATATCAGTTCAATAGCACAACATCTAAAAGAACATTCTTGCCCCAAAACTGAGTTTTGAAAAATTCTTACCAAAAACACTACAATATTAGAACTACAAAATAACAAGCAAAAAATACAGATTCTCAAAGCACTCCATATCAGAAAGAAAATACCTAAACTCAATAGAATCAATTTTGAATCCAGTACTAATGTGCTTAAATGTCATTAGCTACTGTTGCTTCTTATAGAACCAGTTTAAAAAATTAATGCTACAACAACAAACCAGTATAAATAATCAATGCGCAACACTTACAAAGTTGTAATGTACATGCAAAGGTCACATCACTTGTGCAATATACATACCCCTGATAATGGCCCAAGATTTGCCAGAAAGTACTAAAGAACCAATCAATTATGGGAGGTTTATTAACCAATTCCTGCCAGATATAAAACTGATGTTGCAACTTGAAAGGATAAATACAAATGTGTGTAGACAAAGGATGTCTATATTGTTTAATCAAATATGTATTAAGAAAGAAATGCTATCCAAACACACACACACACACACACATAAAAAATTCAACATATGGTCATTTGGCTATCATAAATTTATTTCAGCTGACCACTCCATAAGAACAACCGACCTCTTTGGATAGCTATCACACAATGGAGAGAACAAAAATTATAAAAGTATTCTTACAATAGATTCTTACTCAGTAACTGTTATGGTACCTACCTTATGGACTATAATGAACTCTTCCTATTACTATGAATACTGGGAGAATATTCATCTCAGCGTTAAGTTAACTCCAGCCGTTTTGGACTGTGTTTAATTTTCTACGGAAAAGTAAGTGAATATTGTTAAAAAATTATTGTTATCGTTATATTACAGTTATTGTTTCATGACCCCCCTCAAACAATTCTTATTGTTTGGTTTTGAGGAGGGTCAAACCTCGATTTGAATTCATTGGCTTTATTTTAAACAAAACGAAACGACCGCCATTTTGTCATTTCATCATTAATTGCATTTCTCAAAGTCAATTCGCATTTTTAAAACGCCATTCCCCCTAGTTGCCCTTTTAAAACACAACTATGGGGGAACCATCCCGGATTCAACCTACTCAAACAAATTTATTACCAACACAAGACATGTTTAGCGAATCAGAACCCTCCCCGAAGCCGGAAGACTTAACTTCTTCAGATATACAACCAGCCCAGAAGCCACCAGCAACGCCAGTCTCCTGGTTGTCGCAGCTTCAAAAAAAGAAAAAATCCCCAAAAGACTACGAGAACGACAGAGTCACGAAATACTTGGCGTATTTTAAAGAAAACGAGATCCTACCTATCCCAGAATTGGTAGAGGCGATTGAGCCTAAGACTCTGTCGTTCGTCGTGACCGATTTAAGGACTAGGAGACTAGCTGGCCTTAAAAAAGAGGCATTCGAGGAATTACTTAAAACTGCAGGCATCCCAGGTAAGTATTTTTACCGAAGGAGTTTTGCTACCTGGGATGTCTTGCTCCCGACAGAAGAAATAGCGAAGAAGCTGGCTAGAAGCAACATCACCACTAAGTACTTCCGGCTTCAACCGGAATATAGAGGACAAAGGAGAATTAAGGTCACCGTATGTAACGTGTCCATGGAGCTAAATGGGGACGTTATCGCCGCCTACCTCAGTTCCTATGGCGGCGTTGAAGACTACACCCAAATAACGTCAGCTCATGGCACGGCATACAGTGATTTCTCATTTATCATGATTTTAGATAGGGGAGGGTTCAATGCAATACCCCATATGATAACATATAAGAACACAACCATGACAGTCATCGTAGAGGGCAGGAAACCGCTTTGCTGGAATTGTAAACAGCTCGGACATTTCTCGCGGTCCTGCCCTCAAAAAGCCACCACCATCGCTACCAACAAAACAACCACCGCCACCAACGATACAAATGAAACAAATACAGAAGCTAAGAACTGCACACATCCAGAAAAAGAATCCCAACCCAACAAAGATGAAGGGTGGACTTGAGGAAAAGGGAAAAAAGAAACAAAAACAAAAAATAAAGAAAAACCCGAAGAAATGGAAACAACAACTAACCTAAAAAGGAGGAGAGACAGCGGGGACACGGAGAAGGAGGGGGAGAAAAAACAACTGAAAACAAACTCCCCCAAACCAGAAAAACAAAAACCTCAGCCCCTCCAACCCCAGCAACCAGCACCCCAGCGACCAGCAGAAAAACAACAACCCAAGCGACCGGAACAAAACCCCAAACAACTGGAAAAAAACACACATCCTCCACCCCAACGACCAGCACAAATAAGTCCTCCCCCTCAACAACCCAAAAGTACACCTAATAAACATCCCAAAACCCCCCTTCACCCAACATTACCTTCTCTATCGCCAATTTCAACTCCCAAACAATTCACCCGGTCTCACTCTGAAACCAGATCACCGTCACCGTCACCATCAACATCTCAAAAGAAAAGAACAAAATCCGCATCTAACCAATTCAGGCAAGCCATGAACGGTTTCTACTTTTGTTCAGATTTAATGGAATCACCCAACTTAGATCACCAACTTAAAAAAGCACTCAAACATCTATCATCCATGAAAACCATCGATCAAAAAGACATTACCAATCCATACCTATTCAAGGGTGCAGCCATGGTGACCACCTTTGTCCGTTCGCCTGGCGTCCGAACTAAAGAGCTTTGGCAATTTATTGAGGAGGCCAGTCGGACGGACATAGTGTTGGCGGAAATGGGGCACCCCTCCCACAAAGATCTACTTAATAAATGTACGGGCAGGGTCCCGATTTATGTTCATCACTGTTGTTATAGGTCCTTAAAGCTGCGGTTTCCCTTTGATGTCGGCGGAATTTCCAGGGACGGCAGAGAGTCTACTGATCTCTGTACCGGTTCCCTGCGTCAGGCCGTCGGCATCCTCACCCCGAAGGATTTCCGGCCTGTAGTCGACACTGAGTAAGGTAAGTTAGATTGATGGCTTTAAACCTTGCCAGTTTGAATGTGAGGGGACTGAGGGATTCAAGCAAGTGTACGCGCTTGCTTGCTGAACTCAAGAACCTCGGAGTGAATGTTGCTGCAGTGCAGGAGACTCACTTCACTTGCCGTGCCGACTGTCGGGTGCTGGAAAGCGACTTTAACGTTTTCTCAGCATACGGCAGCCACACCAGCGCTGGGGTCTCTTTGCTAGTTGGACGCAGCCTTGATGCTGATGTTGACGTTGTTTTTGCAGGTGACGAGGGCCGGTTGGTTGTGGCCGATGTTGCCATGAAAAGTTTCAAGTTTCGTCTGGTTGCGGTTTATGCGTCCAATATCGCTGCGGAGAGGGTTTCCTTTTATCGTCGGTTGGCGCCGTTCCTGGACGATACGAAGCGGCTAGTCTTAATGGGTGATTGGAATGCGATCCTTGATCCCAAGATAGATAAGGTTGGGCGGGGAGCTAGGCGTGCGGAAAGGTGTGAAAGCAGCCTTGTCGGCCTCGTCGATAGGTTTCGTCTTGATCACCCAGGGCGGGAGATGTGGATGTGGCTAGATAGTTCGCCCTCTGCCAAAGTAGGTTCCTACTTGGACAGTGTTAGTGAGAAGAGCTGACATTGATTTTGTTAGTTGTCCCACGTTCCACTTGATAGCGTGGACTGACCATAAACTTATTAGAGTCAGTCTGCAGTTAGCAAATAGGCCTAGTCTAGCCGGCTACTGGAAGTTCAATACCTCCTTACTGGAGATACGGGACTTCCGGGATCGGCTAGAATCCCTAATTCAGCGGGCGTTAGTGGGGGCGGTTACCGGGAATAGGTGGTGGGTTTCTCTTAAGCATAGGATTAGAGATTTCGCCACCAAGTACGGTCGACAGCTCAACTTAGATAGGACCGCGGAGGCGAAATCTATAGATGATAGACTTTCCCGGGCGGTGGCGGGGGGGGACTCCCTAGGTGTAGAGCTAGCTAGGAGGGACCTTGAGCGTGAGAGTAGCGAACGCTACAAGGGATCAGTAGTTAGATCTAGGCTAAAAAGAGTTCTCAACGAAGCGTGAAGAAGTGCAAAGGTTCCCCGATCGGTACATAGCATCTGTCAAGACCCCGGACGAGCGTCTGCTGTGATCGGGTCGTGAGATACGTGACGCCTTTCGGGCGCACTTTCGGGATCGCTTTGCCCGCTGCACTGATCTCCCGCTCCGGGAGTTTCGTAGCTATCTCGCCGACTTCCCCCGTCTTGGGGTGGCTGAAGCGGCTAGCTGCGAGGGTGTGGTTACTGAATGCGAAGTCCATGATGCGTTGAAGCAGGTCGGCCTCAACAAGTCGCCGGGATTAGATGGTTTGCCCTACGAAGTGTACTTGAGGATGTCGCACATGTTTGTCCCTATTCGGACGGATATGTTCAACCATTGGTTCGCCCAGGGAGCCATCCCTGGTAGCGTTACCAAGGGCGTGATCACATTGCTGAAGAAAGGTGGTAGGCATGTTTGGGAGGGTTTAGATGATTACAGGCCCATAACTCTGCTTAACACAGAGTTAAAGATTTTGGCCCGGGTCTTAGCGAATCGTTTACAGCTTGTCATTAGTGATCTGATCGGCCCCGAACAGACCTTTGCTGTGAAGGGAAGATCGATCCAGGACAACCTGCACTTGATTTGCGAGGTCCTAGAGGGGATAAAAGACGACACCGAAGCCGCGCTGATCAGTTTAGATCAGTCCAAGGCCTTCGATAGGGTAGACCATCGGTTCTTGGCGTCTGTTTTGGAGACTGCCGGATTCAAACCGGAGTTCCGCAGATGGATTAGCATGATGTACCACAACCCTCAGGCAGTGGTGCAGGTGAACGGAAGGCGTTCGGGGGTGATCGCGATCGAGCGTTCGGTCTGGCAAGGCTGCCCTCTGTCTCTTCTTCTCTATGTCCTCGCGTTGGAGCCCCTCCTGCGCAGGCTTAGGGATGAGGGGACAAGTCCGGCACTACGCGGTATCCCATTCGTTGGCCGCTTTGCAGCCAGGGTTTCCGCGTTCGCTGATGACGTCACAGTCTTTGTATCCCACCGCCAGGATATAGAGGCTGTGAAAGAGGCGGTTGTCGAGTATGAGCGGATTGCAGAGGCCAAGGTCAATTTTGACAAAAGCAAAGGTTTGCGGCTCGGTGCTTGGAGGGGTAGCAATACTCTTCCAGGGCCCTTCCACTGGAGTGCCGGACCCACCCGCATCCTCGGGGTGTGGTTTGGGCCCGACCTTCAACTGGAGCGAAATTGGTCGGAAGTACATGCTAAGGTGAATGCTCAGGTTGGAATCTGGCTTTCAAGGAGGTTGTCCTTAAAGGGCAGGGCGGAGGCGTGCGCTGCGTATGTCTTCCCCCTGATCTTTTACCGATTGGCTGTACTTCCTCTGCCTAAGGCACATCGGTTGGCGCTTCAACGATCCCTCTCCAGATTGCTCTGGGGTGGTGCAAGGCCAATGGTCCGTAGGCAGGTCTGTATCCAACGTACTCGCAACGGGGGTCTGGGTATGCCTGATCTGGAGAGCCACTGGCTTGCTGAAAGACTTGCATATTTGGGCCGTGTCTTGACGGGGGACTCAGTGTGGAGACGAAAGGCGAGTCAGACTTTTCCTCGCCTCAACTCAGACCCAAAGGCCGAAGGTCGACATAGGCCTTTGGGCGAAGCACTGTTTGTCTGCGAGTGCCGAAAGGCCCTTCGTAACCTTCTTGGGTCCAGTGACCTCTCATGGCCTCGGAAGGAACTGTATCGGGAATTAGTGGTGGGTTCTGCTTCTGATCCTCTCAGCGAGCGGCACGGCTGGACGGCGGAGGAGATCCGCTCTCACAGGAATTGGGCGCCAGGATCGAGCTTCTTGAACAACTCCGAGTTCTCGCTCACCTGGCGACTTGCATGGAATGCGTTACCCCTTCGCAAGTTGAACTACAAAGCGGGCCTGGCAGACATGCCTGATTGCCCTCACTGCAGCAGTGGCCTGGAAGAAACGGCTGAGCACGCCTTCTACTACTGCGAGCGAGTCCGCCCGTTTTGGGATCACGTCAGGGAGTGGACGGCTCGCATCGAACCCAAAAAGCTTGTGTTGCTCGACGTTGGTTACGTTGTAGACAACGTTCTTCCTCCGTTTCATGGTGAGAAGCGTGTGGTGTTTCTCGCGATCCTAGCTGTAGCCCGAATGGTGATTTGGACGACGCGAAACAAGGGATTGTATGACGATGCAAGCTTTTCTCATCGTGATCTGGTTTTGTATTTTCGGCATCAGCTGAGGGTCAAAATCAGATGCGATAGAAAACGCTTGGATCGCATAACATTCAGCAAAAGGTGGGTGACTGCAGCGAGCCTGGTCGTACGAAAGGGGGCAATGTTGGAGTCATCCTTCCCTCCTCTGCCGGCCCATGGCGTCTACGGTACGGGTCCTTAGGGACCCCATCCCTGGTAAGTAGAATTGTTTTTTCCCCTTGTAACCTAGTTAGCAGTATGTTGTGAGTCATTGTCCCCATCATCTAGTCGTTAGTTTCTCAAGATCTTCCCCCTCCCTATTATTTTTGTACCCCAACCTGAATCCCAGCCTGCTTTTATTGAAGATCTTGAACATTCATATGTAAAAAATCATATTACCTACTTCTATCGACCCATACCGCGCCCGACCCTTTATTTCTTTTATCTCTGTAGATTAGTATTCCCGCCCGACCTAGGGCAGGTCCGGCTTGTTTCCGGTTTCTTTCGCCCCGGAAAACAGTCGGCCTCCAATTTTATAGACAGGGGGATGGGAGGGAAACCAAACGGGGAATTTTTCCTTGTTTTTCTTGTATATATAATTTTTCGGGGTTTTTTCTCCCATTCCCATCATTTCATTGTACATAAACCATATTTTGTAAATAAAAATCATATACCACTTTTGGGTTTTAAGTAGGTTTTCTTCATAGAGCAAATGCGGTATTTTGGTAACTGCTGCGCGCATGATGAAGGATGAATGGTTATATATTGTACTGTTGAATGGGTCGGCGAATGTGGCTAGCTAGGTCCCTTTAGAATATATAGAAAAGCAAGACCGCTCCCTTCCCCGCCGCAAAAACCTTAAGGACTCGTGCCTTCTTTGTATTTACAAAGAAATAAAGTTAAGTTAACTCCAGCCTAACACTTTGGCAGTCAGACTGACATTCAACACTCTTTTACCTATGCTGTATTTATACTTTCGTTCAATATACTTGTTTCACGTAATCCTGAGTTTGTATCTTTCTTTCGGACTTTTTACTAGTCCACAAAAGAAAAAAAAGAAAAAAGAAAATATCTAAACAATTCAAGAGGAGGGGAAAGAAAAAGACCTGGACCAGAGACTAGTGCCAAACCTGGGTGTGATGTCTGTATCTGGTGTCATGTATCTTTATTTATCTTTAAGAATTTCTTTAACTAGATTTACAGGACACTCAGTACCTGGTATCATTTCACCAAGTTGACCTTTTCATTGTAAGAAAAAACCTATTTAATTATTAATTTCTTTATTAAGGAAAACATAGTGATAAATGCTACTACTGATATCAAACATATCTCTAGTTAAAAAAATTATTTTAAGGGTTTGATCTATTTGCCTCACCAATGTGGCCCTATCTCAAATATTAATAGATATTGCACTTCTCAAATACTAGACAGAACTGTTGCTTCTTTAGATAAGTAAAGTTTATTTCTGACCACAACAATTTCATAGAGAAGTCACCTCTCTTGTCCCTTTGCTCCAGAGAGCTCTCAACCAACTGTCTCTGCCTCTGAACTAACCAAACTGACCACTAAACTGAATTAAAAATCTTTGCTTATAATGATCTCTTAATTATTCCATCCACTAATAACATAAGGACATGACTTTAACTTTCATGTGTAATGTCACCTTTCTAAGTCAAGCCAACATGCATTTAATTTTGTTTACTTTCCAATATCCGACCTACCTGCAGATTTCAAAACAAATCTCCAATATGTCAATCCGAGTGATCTCCAAAAGAACCTAACAATATTACATTTCTTCTCATCATACCTCAAGAAGTGTTTTCCATAAAAAGATTCTTAATACCTATATAATGATATGAAATGAATTCTTATCTCCTATAACATAAGAACTAATTTCTCTTGTGGTGTGATGACCAAAAAAATACAGTAACAAACAAAAAACCAAAAAACAAACACTTGCAATCATTTAAACTGTTCAATCTGAAATGTTCATTCTCTGCTATTAAAAAAATTCATTACAGTTCTCGCATCACATCTTTCTTTTTTTTCTTTTTTTATGTCTTTCTAATTCACTTTTTTTGTTGGTTTTCTTTAAAGATGAAACAGTTATTTTTTTTTGTCTTTCTTTTTTGTTTTTGTTTTTATGAAGTTTTATTTTTCATTATGTTTGAATGTCTTGCTTTCTTTGCTAATTATTATGTATCTTTTTTTCCACTGTCCATTGGTATCTTTCTTTTCTTTTTATGATTCAATGACTTTCTTACTTTGCTAATTACTATGAATTTTTTTCCACTGTCTATTGCCCTATGTCTTTTGTTTTTCTTCTTTCTATACCTGCAAATCACTTCTCAACCTTATTTTTTATCTCTTCTCTTTCTGTTCACTAAACCCCCAAAGTTCACACTGTAATCTCTCCAATTGACTAATAGGTACCCCCCACAAAACTAAGAATGGTCCATATCCGAACTGTCATCATTTATCTTTTTCTGATAAAAAAGAGCACTCCTCTCCCACTCACCCATAAAACAAAATAAAATCTCTGAGACCTTTCCCAACCAACACAAACTTTTCCCTTCTTCTTTGACTCTTTTCTGAGAATGCTACTAGAACTATTCCCTCACATTTTCCAGTGAGATATACCTTGGATGATTCCTGCTGGCACAAATGTTTCCTCTCTTATCTCTTTTTCTCATCCTCACAACCTCGGGACCATAAGTACCATCCCCCTTTCTAGATCATTATCACAGCACTACTCATGAACAATCAGAAACATTAATTGGTACCAGAAAATCTGGAGAGATCACCCACAAGTTGACCCCGCCCAATCTACTTTTTTAAAATAAGCAGAACTGGCATCACTACCATTTAACCTTTTACAATCTTGACTCTTTGGAAAATGCAGCCTTTGCAAGAACCATCACTTATCCAACTTCTATGGAACAATTGTCTAAAAAAAGATTTTTTCTCATGGTATGATTAGGTAATCTATAGAACTGAATTCATGACAAAATTCATAAAATTTGTAACAAAGTCAAAACAAAAGATGTTAATTTTCATTGCTGCTTCCGGTGCCTAACTTTCACGATCTTTGATTCTAATCAAAATTATCAGCTAGTTTATTATAGAAATGCAGTTCAACTTTTTTTCAGTTAAGAGTGACAATGAATAGGCATTAATCATGAAGTAGTTTCCATTAACTAAAAGTGTCCTTAATGCATATTAGTTGCTCAGTGAACTAATAGTCATTTCAATAAAGAACTATACAATCATTTTGATCATATAAATAGATGGTGTGTTTGAATGCAATTACCAAAAAATTTGATAATTTATTTTAGGAACTTTTAAATAATTCTTTCAACTTTTAAGCAAGTATATAGTGTTTTATTAAATTGCAGTTGTAAGAATGAGCTATCCATATTATCACAACATTCAAACATTTGTCACAAGAAGTTTGGGAACTGAGTTAGTACTTGTCAACATCATGAGAGGAGTAAAAGGACAGAATCCTTTTGCATGAATTTTAATGAGAAATGTGGTTATAAAGGTTACTACAATACTTAACACTTAAATTTATAAATTCAACTGCAAGCAGCATCAGATGAAAACTTCTAGCACCGTTTTCAAAAGAGGAAACAATGTTTTTGCTGGTGACTTCCAAGTGGAACTATTTTGAAGGAACTAAATTTGATTGGTAAGTTGGTAAGAATTCTTTAATAGACTGAACTTGTAGATACATAAACAACTGACTTATCTTTTCACCTCTTTTCTGCATTACTTTTCAAAGTGAAAGTAAACTACATCTCATGTTTTGCACGTTTCAAATTAATCTGTTAACCATAAACTCCAATCATAAACCTTGTCTACTTACATATGCAACAAAATTAAGAATAGATATTAGGATAATATATGTTTTTAACAAGAGTAAACAAATAAAGATAAATAAATAATCAATTAAATTAGTAATTTCTACATTATACATCATTATAATTATGTTTATGATGAAATAATTTATTAGTTATTTAGCTATTTTTGAATTATGATATAATGCACAAAATTATACTGCAAAATAATTTTGATTTGATTTTGATTTAATTTTAATTATCTAAAAATCCCAAGTAAACATCTAGAGAGTAAGTGAAATCTAGTGATAGAATTTTTATCAGAGATCAGTCTTTATCAAAAAGACAACCAGAATAAGAAATTAATTCACCTATTTAATATTTCTTTTTATCATTAATTTTAATTTCTGAAAAAAAAAATTATACATCTATTTATAACACAAAATAAGTTTAGGAAACAGTTATTACAACACCCCAAAACACTCCACCACACACAGGATAACTGTATAACTAGTAAGAATAGGTAAAAATGATATATTATTTTTATCAATACTTTAATTCATAATTTTTTCTCTCTAAACTAAAGCTTAACATCAAAATTAAAATTCAAATCAACTTTTAAATGCTATGCCTAAATTGATGATGTAATTATCATCATCATCATCTTAAAATGGATATCTGAAGAAGAATTGAAACTATCCATACCATAGCTAGAACATTTAGAAGAAACCGGAGAACTGTCATTCAGACTTCAGTGATGGTTATCAATTACTACTGGTATGAAAAACCCAAAGAGATGATGATGATGATATGCTTTTTTTATTGGTTCTTTAATCTGTTTCCGAAAGAAAAAGATATCCAATACAATCATTATATTTTTTCATTCATGATGAAGATCAATTTTTATACATTTACTAGGGATACTCCAAAAGTAATGCTTCCCATTCAATTCCACAAAAAACACTAGGGGACAGAATCACTGGCCCAAACAGATGAAAGTCAAAAAGTGCCAAATCCTGAAGAAAAAGGTGGATATAAGACAATCCTGCCAAAATTTTCAAAGTGATTTATGGTCTTCACATTAGTATAGGGCCAGCATAATCATACTGCAAGCAAAAGATTGGCTTCTTTGGTCTAACTCAGGAAATTTGGGCCTTCAGCTGAGTCAGTGTTTCAATGTGATGGTCAGAATTGATGGTTTGCCCAGGTTTCAGGGAATCCAGGAGGATCACACTGTTCTTACTCCAAATGACAGAGCAAGCCATTTTGCCTGCTGATAGCTGTGTTTTGAACTTTTTTGATGTTACCACTCCATGGACTGTTGTTTTGATTCCAATTCAGATTGGTAATGATGTGATCCAGAAAACTGTCATTTTCAATCTTACAATGATTCAGCAGGTTCCAACAGACTTATATTTAGTAGTCTTTTTGTTCTTGAATGAGGATCTATAGGACCTACCTGAGATAAACTTTAAGATATCCTAACATTGCCAACATAGTTTTCAATGCATTGAAGTTGACATTAAGTTCTAATCACGGTTCTTCTGCTACATTACAAATATCCACTACTGAAATACATAATAAAATAAGAGGCATTACTTTTGGAACAACTTTCATATTATTTCAAGTGTTCTCCTTAGAAATCATTATGTATGAGTGTATGCCTTGCATTTATTTTGGAGAAGACAGTGTACACTTGAATATTAAATAGTATGCATTTTTTTAATTCAATTTGTTTATGAAATATCAGATATTGCATGCATGTAAGTCTACTTACGTCGCTAAGATTTTACAAGTATCCTCAACATGTACACAGGATCCCATGGAGAAACCCCCACCATGAAAGTAGACAAAAATTGGTGGATTGACTGGAAGCTTTGTAGGAATATACACAATGATTGGTATGCCATCTAAAGTAAACAAAATACAATATTTAAAAAATCATTCAATATATTTCAATAGGATGAAAAAATTACAAACTGAGTCTAATCAGATAAATCAATTAAAGGAATAGAGCAAAACAGAAATATATTATCAGAGAAATTAAAAAACAAAACAAAAAAACCCCAAAAAACTATTGTCTATATTCTTGTAAAATACAGTAAAAGATTTATATTGAAATTAACACCTAAGTTTTTAAAAATACTTTGAATAATCAACTTACGAAAAGTAAAGTGTTAATGTTAAACCAAGGTTATCCTTCTAACAGGTGGTGGTGTAACGGTTAGCAAGCTAGACTAGCAAACCTACACGATTGAGTTCGAGTCTCATTGGGCGCCCCATTCATTCGGCCTTGTGCTACATCGAAGCAAAGAGCTTTGTAAATTACTCTAGCTAGCAGGTAGATTGTGTATTTGAGTGGAGGCAGAATACAGTGATATTGACTCAGTAATGGGTTTATTTTGAGAAGAAAGTTTTATCCTAAAAGTTTTAACAGTTAAATAGTTTTCATTTTTAGATTTACATTACAATGTCTTAACTTTATTATAGAAGACACTGAAGTATACATTCATGACTTTTCTTATAGTTCTTTGATGTTGCAATGTTCACCAGTTTATTTTTAACGAAAAAATCTCATATTTTTCTTTCATTATTGTTCTTGATAATGACACAGATTTTGTTTTGTTTTTTATATGCTTGCCCTTTTCTAATATGAACAATAAATTGAGTTATTATTTAACTAAGTCCTTAAACATCTATCACCAAAATCTTAAGTAACTATACAATAGAAGACAAAATTAAGTAAATTTTTACAGTGTTAAATTAATGAAAAACAAGCAGGCGTCTGATATATATTACGAAAATCAATGGGTAATAATAATTCATTGAGTAAGAGTAAATGATTGTACGAAAGTTAAGACTATAAATATGACGAAAAAACACTGAAATTAAAAAAAAAAAAAAATTATCAGAATGAAATTTCTAAACTACAAATATTGTGAAAAGGGATTTGTTAGTAATATCCAATAATCAGCTATTTAGCAACTATATCTAAGAAATTATTTTTTATTGATCAGAGAAAATATGCCCGCATAAATCAATCCGAATGTGATTTCAGCTTTTCCAAAAATCTCATCAATAAAGAAAAAAAAAGGAAAAATAATGAAACTCAGAAAAACAATAATTCTGTTAATATTTTAAAGTTTTATTCTTTTATTTCTTTAGCACATTCATACATATTTACATACACACACATTTATTTTATTTTTCTTCACTGAATATAAAGAAAATACTTACTATGCTAAAATAGAACTGGTTCTTTAGTTGCTTTAAAAGAATAATAATTCTTGAAAAATACATTTGACAATATAATTCCATACTTTCTTTTCATATTGAAACGATACATTCTGGAAATTAGCAGAAAGATATTTATTAAATAATTTCTGAAAAACAAAAAAGACCCACTAAATTATATAAGCCACTAAAATTTTAAAATCCCCACTACATCTGTAAAAAACATCTACATACTCTAAACAACAAAAATTATATATAGTATATGCCCACTGGGATATGTAAAAAAAATGAAAATGATATTTCACTATCTTTAGGGATACTAATTTTTAGGTCTAATAAGTGATGAAATAAATCTTAAATATGCCACTTCATCCAACAGAATTATTATTTTTTCTTCTAAAGTATGAATACTTTTGTTGATGAGTGTGTTTTTTTTATTATAAAAGTTTAAGTTACTTTCTGATAATATAATTCCATGCAGGTACATTTTCTCTGCCTACAGATCAATAAAATACTACTGGCTATATTGAAAAATGCGTACCTATTAAAGAAGTTTTTGTTATTAAATTCCCTCCAAATCGGTTATTTTTTTTAATATCTAAAGCAATAAAGGATGGAAGGGGACTTCTTTTAAAAGTTTTCTTCCAAATTCGGAAGACATTTTTTTTAAAATTTAGTTTGTCATTATCAACCCCCTCAATCATTTTCATAATTTGACTTCCTTAATGAAGGTGCAGGTAAATGATTTTTACAAGTTTTAAAGATAATTCCACGGAGACTCTAATTTACATTATTTTAAAAAAAAGGTTTGGATATATCTTTGTACGGATGTCTGATTTATTAAGTTAAAAAAAACGATAAAATAAGGAACATCATTGCTCTTTTAGGCATATTTTTCTTTATTCGTAGCTTAATCTTATAAGCATGTGTTTAATAAATAAGAAAAAAAACAAAACATTTTTAGAGGTTTAAAATTGACATCCGTAAATTAAACTCTTTTACTCACTGCTGGTGACTGGGATTTAGTTAATCAATATAGAAATACTGAATAAATAAATTAGACTGATTAGATAAAAAAATATCTTATCTGAATTATGTTTTTAGTCTTTTATCTTTTGTGTGTGGTTTTTCATTGGACAATATCTTTTCTACGGAGGCCGACAAGAGAACCAATATAAAAACGTCGCTTATGAGAGACACCTTTTTCGGAATTTATTAACCTAAAAAGAAATCATTATGCTTTTGTGATCATCCATACTTAAGAAAAGGGGGCGTGACTTGTCAGTAATAAATCATAACACTGCCGATAAAAAACGCGTTTTCTGTACATGCCCTAAATAAATGACAAATTTCTAATAATTGTTGTAGTTGATAATTAGTTAATTATTGAATATCCGTAATGAGTCTTTTTCTAAAAGTCTTCTCAATATTCGCAGGTTAGTAGTAATTAAGGTAACCACGTGTCCTGTCTAATGAAATCTTCCAGCTGCCTGTTTGCTTTGCCTGTTATAGAAATAGTCTTGTGTCAACCAAAGAATTTTGCTTGAGCATCCTCTGTGCTTATTCGGTGGAAACAAATAATAAAAGGGGCGGAATAAATTTTGGCTCTTTTTCGTTTAAGCATGATATATTTAAATTCTCAATGTTGAAAATAAAAACATTTTTCAATTAATAAGAAATATTCATTTATGTTAAAAAGTGGATAAATATCTCTTACACCCTTCAAGGATTTTTTTAAAAAACGATCATCATTATAGTGAAACCGCAACACTTAACTGAACAAGAAAACTTTTCAAGCAAGCTATGCTCACTGAACAATTAAATGTATTACAAAGCAATAATAATTTATAATTAATTTATATATAATTAATGTTTGTGACAGTTGGAAAAGGCATGTTCTGAAAACAAAAAATGATTTTTCAAGTGTTAATTCAATGTTAATCAAACATATTGACTAACTTTAAAAGGCAAATATACCACCAAATTAAACTGCGAGACTGAGAAATAAAGCATCAAGCTTAAACGAAAAAGTACCTAGATTTTTATAATGATAACCTAATCACATACTATATTTTAGCGCGTTTAAAACTGAATTAAAATTAGACTTTCAAGTATATTTTTGTGTGCAACAAGGAAATATTCACAAACCGTTTGTGAATGGATGATTTTTGAAAGATAATTTAATTCACGTAGATTATTAATAATGTTCGAAACATAAGTGATGCAACTAAAAACGAAAGATGAAAATGCGAAGTCATCTGAAGAAGGAATAACGAAAATCAATTAAAAAATCAATCATAATTATATAAGGTAATCATTTATTTTCTACCAATGACAAAATAATCAGTTCCTATCAGATTAGCTAAAAAATGGTTTACCAACATTGTTTCATAGTTACTGTATTCTTTGATTAAGCAAGAAAAAAAATAGTAGTAGTAGCTAGATTTTGTAATCGGTAAATTACAAATAAGCAAAAATAAATTAAATGACAATTGGATTCTTGTCCAGAATATCACACTGATGAAATGTCTGCGGTAATGTATGATAATATATAGAAATGTAATAATTACATCCAACATCGAGAAAAGTATGTTTCAGTCATTTATTTCATTTTTTACCCCCCCCCCCAACGTTCGCAAATAGGTAAAATTCATTCATTTTTTATATATCTCTTTAGTCGTTTCCTCTCCCAGTTACTAAATATAACTGACTATATAATTGTATCGTAAAAAATGAAGTAGATGACTAAAACTTATTCTTATCTGGATGGTGAATGTATTAGTATTACATTTCTATATAATGTTTTTTTTAAATTATCAAAGAAATAACGAAAATTTTAATGACCTGCTATTCTGGATTAGGTACCAAGAATTAAGTAGCAATTACTGCGATAACATTTTTTTTTTATACTTTTGATAAAAAGAAGAAACATAATTTTGAAGACAAAAAAAAAAGTTAGAGAAGGAACAAAATTAAGATATTGACATAGCAAGTAAATAAAATAAAATTGATGCATACCTTTCGTATCTACTGATGGAACAGTCAGTTCTTTAGTAATTCCTGCAAAATCGATATCGACTCTTTCTAAATGCTGCAATACTAATCTATTAAGCTGTGCCCGTGCATCGCCTATTGACAATTCGTGATTGGGTCTGATATTTTTCGAGAGCAAAATTTCCAAAAAAGATTCAGTTTCACCATGATTTGACCCTTTCCTAGGGTCCGAAGTCATTTTTGGGTCAGATGTTTATAAAAGTGTAATCAAGCAAACCCATAAATATGAGGTCCTGGAAAAATGACTCGGTTTTATCTTAATGCACTTATCTAAAAATCAAGATTGTTTGAAAAGCAACGGGCCTAGACGAAAGGGATATAAACTCCGTAAAAAAAGCGAAACAAAACGAAAACAAAAACAAAAAACAAGGGCACATAACTGTCACATCCAACTTAGTGGCACAGCTAGGCAAAACTGAGTAAATAAGTGAATTGTCATATGATAGTTGTAATCATAATACCCCATTGATGCATGAAAAAAAATCTGATTTCATAAAAATATAATAAATTCATTTTAGAATAATTTTAAAGCATTAATTTCGTTAAAAAAATATTAAATAATAAACGGGTGAGTTGCTAGAAAGGGAAACAAAGTAAAATTAAATAGTTTTGATAAGTAGTCATTATGCTATTTTGTAGCTAAAAAAGAAAAAAACTAAACAAAAAAGAACTCTGTAACGGTAAGACAATGAAAAAAAATCTAATTTACAAATAATGCTGAACAATTTTTTTAACAATTTCATTTATACAAATAATGCAGAACAAATGATTTAATTTATATAGCAAAATTTATATAGCAAAATTATTTATTTTAAAAATATAACAACATGTTACAATCAAAACATTCAGAAGGAATGGCACTATCCAAAAGTACCTAAAAGAAATACACTAATAATCTCATGTGGAAAAATTTCCCTTTATAAAAAATCAACAAGATGAAATATAGACCAAAAAATTTTTTTCTCATAAACAGTACTTAATTAAATAACATTGATAACAGCATTCTCCAGTAAAATAAAACATATTAGTGAAAGTTTTATATTTCAATATTTTAGATGAAATTGATATTTCATTAAATTATAAAATGCTCCATTGATTTTTTTTATGAATGCAAATGTCGCGGGACCGTTATGTGTGTGTCGATCCCCCGAATTGGGTGTTAGTTGTTAGTTGTGGTTGATTGACAGAGGACTGGATAAATGACAGAGGTAAGTGGATAAGTTTAAATTTAGGTTTTATTGAGCGAATCTTACACAAAAGGTATATATGTGTAGAAATAGCGGTTGTTGTATCACGTCGGTGTAGTTTCTGTTGGATGTTGAAAGCCAATGTTGTAGAAGGTCTTAAACTCAACAGTCTATTAGTTTGTAGCGACAGCGCATCTAGAAGGTGATGATGGTCTCTGTGCTTAGTGCAGATATTAGGTGTTGCTGTATAGTCAGGTTGTAGATGTTGCTGGAGATGGTCAATGATGTGGATGCATGAGTTGCAGAAGCTGAAAGATTGATGTCTTGGTTGTGCAGTACTTTGGTTAACTGGGGGTGTGTTGAAGTGGCCTTGAAATGTTGGTGCTTGTCCAAGCCTTGAGTCACTTGTGGACTAGATGCTGTTTGCAGAGGCTGTGTGATCGAAGTCTCGGTTTGTTCAATCCTTGGTCAACCAGGTGTGTGTCGATGTGACCTCAAGTGTTGGTGCTAGTCTGAGCAGAGAGTCGCTTGTGGACTAGATGCTGCAAATACTGTAGCTTGGTTACACAGGAACGGCTGTTGAGTTAAGCTGGAGTTGGTCTGCACTTGGGACTGGTGCTTAGTTGTGCAGGAACGGTTTTTGGGTTAAGCTGGTGCTAGTCTGCAGTTGGTGCTGGCTGCTGCATCGTCATCTCATGGTATGTACCAGGAAGGTGTCGTAAGGAGACCAAAAGTGGTCTCAGAAGACTTTTTCTTAAACGAGCTGTTTGATTGTAAGACTTTCTGAGATTAGCTCTGAGAAGAGCTGTTTGAATGAGAAAAGGCAGCAGTGATTGATGTGGTTGGTTGTGGTGGTGGGTCCGCGGCTGTGATTGGTTGGATTCCATGTCTTCTGTTTTGGCTGTTGGTAAGGATGCAGACTCCACTTTCAGCAGCTTGGTTTGGTGGTGAGGACGCAAACCCCATGCTGTTGGGAGAGGTAATGGATTCCTCTCCTCCAGCTCACTGCCTCCCACCAAACAGAATTTGACACAAGGTCAATAACCCGAAGGTTGATTATATTGGGTGTGGGGGAAGAGGAGGTTGGGTTTGAGCGGAGACTCGAGCCCAACTGGACTATGCTGGTCATCAGTTCGCTTAGTGCAATGTGCGTCTGATGAACCTTGCTGGACATGGATTCAAACGTGTGTCCAGGCATGGATGCCTGATTATAGCTTAAACTGGACCAAGAGGTCTAGTGCTATACAATGGTGTCAATGACATCATCACCCACTCGAAGGTGGATCAGCCGAAACCGGGAGCCATTCAGCCTCGAATCTGTCCTTGACCTTGAACACCGTACCGGGTTGAAGCCCAGCCGCCGGGTTGGTATTTGTCATATGTCCCACCAGGAAGAAGAGTGTGGCACAAGGCCTTTTGTTAGATGGGTCCAGGCGCAGGGCCGTAGCCCAGACACACCCAGCGGCTCACCTAAAAGGGGCGCCTCTGGCGCCAAGCGATAAACCTGATGGAGGACGGCCCTCTGAAGCTCAAGGATGCTGGTCTTGGCGCATCTCGACCAACTGCCTCAGGAACTAGGACACACCTGACCAGATATACATACCGGCGAATGCAGCCAACCGAAGTGTGCCCGACTGCCGGGTTGATTTTTGGTTGCTACCTGCTGTGTTTGTATCGCTTTAGCCGCTGCTACTCTGCTGGTCGAGTGAAGTTCCCTTATTAAATATAAGTAATAATGAGATACTTCATTATACTTTGAAGAACTTTTTAGTAAAATATTTTTTATCCTGTAGCAATAATTTTTTCTCTGAAGGGCTAGCAGAATTAATTCCTTTCAAAAAATAACTCATGTGTTCATAACAGTTCACTCATGACGTATGTACGACATTTTTTTGTCTGACGTTAAGGTTGACTCAGCGTTTTTTCTAAACTGGATATTTTAGGTATCCTCTATGAGACAGCTACGATACAAATATATCTTAAGGAGAAATTATAACATGTCATAAGCTTGGAGATAGTGGGAGTCTCTGTGTATGTGTGATTTCTCTTGTATTTTGGTTTTTGTTCATGAGTTTTGTCCATTGAGTTTGATCAACTAATGCATGACTTGATAAGACGAAGAAAACTTTATTTTAATGAGGTAGCATTGCTATATCTCTGTCTTGCCGTTGAACCAAAATTTGATATGACCTGTTGTAATATCTGGGAGCATCTAAGAAAATGGCTGGAATTTTTGATGGGCTTTATTAAACTGTTTACTGCTGTAATAGGTGACCATAATCAAGGCTACCAAGAAATACATTTATGCCCAGGATGAGTCTGTTTTAAGGCTCTCACCTACCATTTATTAAAACCAAAAATCATTAAAGGTTATTGTTTTTAGGTTTTCAAATAAGTCTTGATCTCCAGAGCACTATTCTGCTTGTTCTACCTCTACCATTAACCATAATAATAAAGTTCTTTCAATACTTAAATACTGCAGTCAAACCTTTTGATAAAGGATCAACATACCTATATAATTATGAACACTGCCTCAAGGAGATCCTGTGTATCATAGAATGTAAGGAAAGTTCACCTGTGCTGAGGGTGGATGCAACAAGTCTCAAGGTAGAATAGCCATTATTCCTGTAGAGCAACTGAGAAGCACTAGTAAAGTGATAGAATGCCAATGAGTTCCTATCCTAATAGTAAGCAAAGTTTAGAGCATGTCGGAGCTCAGTTTGACTGGGTTTGGCCGCTCACCCGTTTTGCTAGCCGGATTTGAAGGTCCGGGCTGAATAGAATAAGTCATCCTGATTTGGTGAAATTAAGTGTTGAATTAAATTGCGCGCCAAACCAAAATACAAGATTTTCCTCTTCTCTACAATTCTATAGTTGTCTTTAGGTTGACTTTTAGTTGAATTGCAGTAAAGTTGTCTTTAGGTTGACTTTTAGTTGAATTTCAATAAAGTTGTCTTTAGGTTGACTTTTAGTTGAATTTCAATAAAGTTGTCTTTAGGTTGACCTTTAGTTGAATTTCAGTAAAGTTGTCTTTAGGTTGACTTTTAGTTGAATTTCAGTAAAGTTGTCTTTAGGTTGACTTTTAGTTGAATTTCAATAAAGTTGTCTTTAGGTTGACTTTTAGTTGAATTTCAGTAAAGTTGTCTTTAGGTTGACTTTTAGTTGAATTTCAGTAAAGTCGTCTTTAGGTTGACTTTTAGTTGGATTTCAGTAAAGTTGTCTTTAGGTTGACTTTTAGTTGAATTTCAATAAAGTTGTCTTTAGGTTGACTTTTAGTTGAATTTCAGTAAAGTTGTCTTTAGGTTGACCTTTAGTTGAATTTCAGTAAAGTTGTCTTTAGGTTGACTTTTAGTTTAATTTCAATAAAGTTGTCTTTAGGTTGACCTTTAGTTGAATTTCAGTAAAGTTGTCTTTAGGTTGACTTTTAGTTGAATTTCAATAAAGTTGTCTTTAGGTTGACTTTTAGTTGAATTTCAATAAAGTTGTCTTTAGGTTGACCTTTAGTTGAATTTCAGTAAAGTTGTCTTTAGGTTGACTTTTAGTTGAATTTCAGTAAAGTTGTCTTTAGGTTGACTTTTAGTTGAATTTCAATAAAGTTGTCTTTAGGTTGACTTTTAGTTGAATTTCAGTAAAGTTGTCTTTAGGTTGACTTTTAGTTGAATTTCAGTAAAGTCGTCTTTAGGTTGACTTTTAGTTGGATTTCAGTAAAGTTGTCTTTAGGTTGACTTTTAGTTGAATTTCAATAAAGTTGTCTTTAGGTTGACTTTTAGTTGAATTTCAGTAAAGTTGTCTTTAGGTTGACCTTTAGTTGAATTTCAGTAAAGTTGTCTTTAGGTTGACTTTTAGTTTAATTTCAATAAAGTTGTCTTTAGGTTGACCTTTAGTTGAATTTCAGTAAAGTTGTCTTTAGGTTGACTTTTAGTTGAATTTCAATAAAGTTGTCTTTAGGTTGACTTTTAGTTGAATTTCAATAAAGTTGTCTTTAGGTTGACTTTTAGTTGAATTCCAGTAAAGTCGTCTTTAGGTTGACTTTTTGTTGAAATTCAGTAAAGTTGTCTTTAGGTTGACTTTTAGTTGAATTTCAATAAAGTTGTCTTTAGGTTGACTTTTAGTTGAATTTCAATAAAGTTGTCTTTAGGTTGACTTTTAGTTGAATTTCAATAAAGTTGTCTTTAGGTTGACTTTTAGTTGAATTTCAATAAAGTTGTCTTTAGGTTGACTTTTAGTTGAATTGCAGTAAAGTTGTCTTTAGGTTGACTTTTAGTTGAATTTCAGAAAAGTTGTCTTTAGGTTGACTTTTAGTTGAATTTCAGTAAAGTTGTCTTTAGGTTGACTTTTAGTTGAATTTCAATAAAGTTGTCTTTAGGTTGACCTTTAGTTGAATTTCAGTAAAGTTGTCTTTAGGTTGACTTTGAGTTGAATTTCTTAGGAAGCTTCTTGACTGTTTGAATACTTATCGGCTATTCCATAAGTGAGTGATGAACGAGCCTGCTGGCTATTTTTTTCTACCTTAACAGTTTGGAACCCAAGTTTGTACTAAAGATTAAGTAGAAATTGTCGACAAGTATCGAGAAGTAGCTTTTTTGTGCCGTATTGTCTGGGATTACTTTTGCCTTTTCCACTCTGGCCAAAATTAAGAGCTAGAAGTAAATTTTCATAATTGTAACTTTTGTTTTATGATTTATTCATGTAGTTACTGTTGTCATTTTTTTTTTTTTTAGCCCTGTATGTCTAAAAGTTAAATCAATTAGTTATCAAAAACTTTTCTGATTCAAGGATTTAAATAAATTCAGATTGAAATTTTCAAGACCAAAACATCACACAAAAACTATAATGAACGTTTATTGATTAAATTTGGGTTACAATATAGAAAAGTTTGTTTTACATCTGAATTACAATAAACTACAGTCTAGTTACTGGAGCAGGTACATGGGAACAGTTAGAATTTTCTAAGATAATGCCTTCCTCGTTAAATTTGCAATATATATATATATATATATATATATATATATATATATATATATATATATATATATATATATATTGCACTTAATTCTAATTCAAAATTTTTCAATTTTTTAAAACTATAAAGGTAATTTTGTGACTGAAATTTACCAATTTGGAAATTGATTTTGGGAAATTGGCATATAGCAGCAGTTACCAACTTGAATCCCATGGGTGGCTTACAAATGAAAGAAATTTCTCAACTATAGACAGAATTAAGATGCCCATTGCCTCAAGAACAGTTGTCTTCTGTGGTTCACATTTCCATCAAAGTATGAATACGTGAGAATTTGAAAATTGCGGAAAGCTCAATATTCAGTGCCATACAAATTCATATTAGAAAAATTATTTAAAAGATAACGCACTCACACACCGTATAAGAGACTGTCTTTCACTCTAATGTATCTTGGCTGTAGCTCAGCTACTTGGGATAGGAATGTATTTGTATCGATTGAATGATAAAAAAAAGAAAATAACACAAAAATGCAAAAGTAACAGTTTCCTTGGAGGCCTCTGACCGCAAGCCAAATCGGCACATGCCTAAAAAAGGAGCTGCCTGGTGTCAAAGAGAAACTCTTTCATAGAAACCTTTTCCTCTTCGACTGAGACGGATGCAGCTTTTTTCTTTCTTCAACTGGTATGAACGCACATGTTTTCTAAGGTCCGAGGGCTTAGCAGCGCGTTGTGTCTCCTGCTAGTTGTAGGCTCTGCTGAACGAGCCCACTGAACACAGAGACACATAGTAAACCCTCGTACTTACAATTTGCCAAAAATGATTCCATGATATTCTTCAAACGCCTTGACTGGGGAGTGTAGTTATTTCTGCTGGTACAGGAAAACATTCCCACCACGAAGTAGTTTTGAACCCCGAAAATAAAAATTGAGTTTAAATGTATCCCTGTCTTTTTTTTCCTTTTCCGTCCTTAATTCCTTTACTGCGTCAAAAAAAAAAAGAAAAAAAAAAGAAGATAACAAGTGAATGGGGATAGAAGAAAAAGGTGTCAGATACAAACCTCAGAATTTCCCAACAACAATATACACCGACCACGAAAAACCCTTTTTGTGCCTTATCCATCCATGTGATAGAGAACTTTACAAAAGAACTTATAGGATACACATTTTTCTAGTTTTAAAATAAGCAATAAAAACATACTTAAGAACATTCTTGAAATTTAGGATCAAAACCGCATTAGTATTTAAATTACATTTTTATATTTTTCAACCAATCAGCTAAAAACATAGAATAGAACATTCTAGAAAATTAGGATCGGAAGTGACCTAACAGAAAATATTTAGGCTCGAAAATAAAATAGTAAAATACAAATCTGATTGGTCAATAAATGTCTACGCGCCAAAATTTTAGGACGATTCTTTGATCCACCTGTAGGATATAAATAACACAGAGTTAGGAAGCCATACACACAAGACACAAGCTTAACACACAAACGAAGACACAGATGAAGACAAGCCACTAAGCCAGTAAAGCAGTAACCGATACATTCCGACAAATTCCTTTCCTTCTTCAACTAAAGTTCATGAACTCTCTTCAAATGGCCGAAAATTATATTCAAAAGAAAAACCCGACAAACTTCCTTTCATCAACGCAACACGCTGTCGCCACAGTCATAAAACCCGCTTAAACTTAATGTAAGTAAGAACGACTTATTTACGGACTTCGTTAACATGACCATACACACATCTTTAAACAAATTTATTTTCCTTTTGTCAAACTTTATTTTCCAAAAGGCCATTTACATATCATGTATTTTGTTTGTTTTCATATTCTGTTATATGCATATTAAATTGTTTGTTGTTTAATGTTCGTTGTGTTCTATTCCATTTCTTTCACGCGATTGTAAAGTTCTGTGTTGTATTTGTGATGGGAATGATTTAGAGAGCAATCTACTGAAATAACCAAATTACATACTACCCCCCCACAAACTTTCTCCCTTTTATTGCATTCCCACACATTTGTTATCTCTTTTTAGTTGTCTAAATTTCTTTCATAAGATTCTATTTAGTTTTTAATTATGTTTACTTCATTTATTATTTCCAACTGTCAGAGCTGTTGGCATTGAATAATAGATTAAGAAAACCAATAACATAAAAAATAAAAAAATAACAATCTCCCTGGATGACTCAGACAGGAAAGATAATCTACGCATGCCTGAAAAGATCGGCCACCTGGCGCCAAAAAGAAACAGATAGACTCTCGTCTGGGAAGCACGGCTATTATTTACTGCTTCAAGAAAAACATTCTTTTTCACAAAATAGTTGTAAACCTGGGAATAAAAGTTGAGTTTGAAAGTATGACTGTCTCTTTTCCATCCTTTTCAACTTGAACAAATAACAAAAGATAATAAGTGAATGAGGATAAGAAGAAAAAGTAAGTGACCAATTTCATAATCTTTCCCAACACACCCAAACATCTTATACCCTTTAGCGACTGCTAAAGAACAAACAATACTTCCCGAAAATAGTTATTGAACCTAAAAACAGAAATATGACAATGTACATTTTCTCATAAAAAAATTAAAAAAAAATAAAAATATGAAATTCGAACTACAACCTACTTCATATCTCCTTGTCACTATTGCTCGCTTCTGTAACTCTCTTTTTAGCTAACAGTCTCAGTCAATCCACAGAAGTCCAAAGACGTTACCACTAATCGGTGTGTTGTAGTCACTTCCGTAGCTTTCATTTTCGCCAGCAACCCATTTTCTTCTTCATTTTCAATTAAATAACCCATTAGTAGGAGGAATTTGTTGTTGGGCGAGGAATGGTTGTAACGTATGTGTGTTTACGTTGTGTTGTTTCCTCGCCAAGTTTGTTAGTCCCCTCGCTAGGTTTTAAGAGTAAGTAAAAGAAAGATGAAGAAGTAAGATGCCGATAGTCGAAATGTATTTTTAGGAATGGTTTTTATTTGCAGCACGGAAAATGTAGTTTGTGTTTGTGCTGCAAGACTCGTGGAAAGGTTGTGAGTAAGGGGACAAAATGGAGTTATGAGAAGTTGAGAAGGTTGAGATGGCAGCGTGTGTCGTCGGACGTGTGAGGGATTGTGTTCGCTGTAGTTTAGCGTTAGCCATGTTGCCGTTGGAGGAATTGAACTTTAGAGTCACCGTGTAGTTTTGTGCATCTGGTGTTTTTGGGGAGGAGAGTCTGCGTTGTCTCCATTAAAGTGACCCAGAGGTGAATTGATAGCTAGGTGTCGAGAGTGGAATAAAAGCATCGCGTTGACATAGCCAATTTTGGGGGTGACATAAAGTTGTGCCTGTGCGAGGCATGTTGAATTAATCTAATTTATATTCAACTAGGATTCCTTGCAAGGAATCCATAAATTAGATAGGTTCCCTCATGTGTCCATGCTGCTGCTGCTATTCTAGAGCCGCAGTGAGACGTCTGCACTGGGCAGTGTTGTCTAGCTAAAGAGTGTGGGTTTGGCAGCTTACCCAATTTGCTGCCCGGAAAAGAAAGTCCGGGATGAATAGGATAGGTCATCCTGATTGGGTGAAATTAAGTGTCGAATTAAATTGCGCGCCAAACCAAAATACGAAATTTCCCTTCCACTACAACCCTCACAAAAAACTTTCAAATATAGAAGAACCAATGGAGGTAACTTTAATAATATAACTCACCTTATGAGATGACTGACCAATTTTTATGATTTCAGGTTCAAATGAACAGCTACAACAAGAATTGGAAGACACCCTACTAAAGCCTGATTGTCACAGCTGGTGAATTTCAAAAATGCAATCTGGACGTGAGGAAGAACGATATGGAATAAAATTCAGTTTTAAACCTGGAAAAAATGCCACAGAAACGTATGGAATGCTTCAGACTGATTTTCGACCATAGTGCATGAATCGAGCCTCAATTTTTGAGTGACATAAGAGATTCAAGGAAGGCAGGGAGTCTGTGAGGGATGATGAGAGGGGTGGGAGGAGTAAAGAAGTCAATACACCAGAGTTGATTGGCCAAAGGTTAGAGTTACTATGTTGAGGTTTTAAGAGAGTTCAGGAAGAGATTCCATTGGAAGAGGCCAGCACACTTCAAATCGGGTCAGTGGCATTTTCACCAGGACAATACACCAGTCTACAACTCCATCCTTGTCACAGACCAAGATGGGCATCAAGACAGTTCCTCAGTCTCCCTAGTCCAGAACTTGCTTCCTGTGACTTTTGGTTATTCCCTAAGCTCAGAGGCTGTCGTTATGAGACAATTGAGGAGATGAAAGAGGCTGTGATGAAGGTCATTGACATGCTCATACAAAAGGACTTCCATGGGGCCTTCGAGAAGTTGTTGGACCAGTACAACAAGCGCATTGCAGCCGGGGGAGATTACTTCGAAGGAGACTAGAGTTTCATGTGTGTACTATCAATAAAAGTGCCCATACGAAAAAAGTCTGGAAACTTATTTAATGATCCTCGTATATCAAAATACATTTCAATGGGTTGCTAGACGCTAAAAAATTTCAAACTATTTTACCAAAAAATTCCAAATATTACTACACCTTTCAAGCACATAAATAAAATATTGCACTTCACTAAACATATTATGTAAAATTGCAAAAAATAACTCCCAACATGTTAGAATTATGTATTACCCGTCTTTTCCAAAGCCAGTAGTTATCACCGTTGCACATGATTCCCAAAGCGGATTCTTCTTGGCATCCAAGTGGCAATTTTCGACGTCTTCAAAACCCCAGACTGTTATGCAATACTGCACATGCATGATTGCGTGACAAGATTGTACCTACACGTTTGGGCTTGAAAATCAATGAATATTAGGCACAAGTAAAGTGTCATTCCTTGGATATGAAATTGACGAGACAGGAATTTTATTTCACTCTGAAAAAATTGCTAATATAATAAACTTTTCTCAACCAAAATCTATCACTGAGATAGCTTCGACGATTTATTGGAGTTACTAACTATTATTGACGATTTTTGCCACAGTATTCGACTATATTAGACCTGCCGATTGATTTACTCAGAAGCACTCAAAAAAGAATACAAAACTCTTACTTCAAAGTCCTGCTTTAGACGCATTTCACGAAGCTAAGAGAACTATAGCAAATTTCAACAAACTGAATTATCTCAGCGATAAAGAAAATACCATACTAACACTATCAACAATTGCCTCATCATATGCAGTTGATGCTGTTTTACAACACAAGCGTTGATAACAAACCAATATCTTTTTTCTCTGTCAGGCTAAATTCTGCCCAACAAAAAGAACAGTATATTTTCGAGAAAACTCTATCTATCTATCTATCTATCCGTCCGTCCGTCCGTCCGTCATTTCCGATATATTCTAAAAGGTCGTAGAATTATCTTATTCACAGACACAAGCTACTACTAACTTATATGCCTTTTACAACATATCCGATAAATATTCATCATTTGAAACAAGACACTCTTATTACATTTGGCAGTTCACCGCGAATATTCAGTACATAAAAAGTGGAGAAAACATTGTGGCCGACACACTTTCACGTATTTCCATATCAGCAATAAGTACAGAAACTTTAAGCTACGAAAATATTGCTGAAGAACTCTGAGGCTCTTCGGCAAAGGATTCCGCTATTTTACGAGTTAAACAGAATACTTCAACTGCAACATAAATTATTTAATGCCTTTTATGTGTATGTTTTAAAAATGTAGAAGAGGAAGAATATTGACCCATGGGATCTGTAGAGAAGAGGAAAATCTCATATTTTGTTTTGGCGCGCTATTTAATTCAGCACTGAATTTCACCCAATCAGGATGACATATCCTATTCAGCACGGACCTTCATTTCCGGTTAGCAAAACGGGTGAGCGGCCAAAACCACTCTCTTCGGCTTGAGACAGCGACCAGAACGGACGTGTCTCTGGTCGCCCCTGCTTAGCGATGCTTTTTAGCTAAACAAGCCACCCAGTGTGGACATATCACCGTGGCTTTAACCCTAGCAGCAGCAACATGGACACTCAGCGAGGGAACCTTCTGATTTATGGATTCCTTGCGTCTAATATATTTTAGACCAAGGAATCCCAGTTGAATATGAATTAGATACGTTCAGCATGCCTTCCACAAGCACCACAAAAATTTACTATGTCGATCCGAGCGCCACTTCGCTCTCGACAGACTATCTCCCATTTCACCTCTGGTCTACATTAATGGAGATAACGCCTACTCTCCCCAATTACCAGACACACAAAACTACACGGTGACCTTGAATACTTCCCTCACACGTCCAACGACACGCTGCCATTTCAACATCCCGCTAAACCATTTCGTCTCAAACATCCAACAAGCCTAACCACCACGAGTCTTGCAGCACCAAGAACAAACCGCCTCAAAGCTGCAAATAAAAACTTTCGTTGTTGTGTGTTACTAAAGAAAAGTCTCGTAATTCATTTGTGTTGCCTAAAATATATAGTGTTAGGGAAATTAACTATTTCCCTTAACCGCTATAGATCTCAGCCATAAATCAAATTTTGCAATAATTTGATAATGTGAGTAGCTTTGGATACTTTTACCGAGATTGTAAAAGTGATGAACCACACTGGACTGTGAGGTGTCGAGCTCGCCTGATTCTCTCCCTGTGCAACTCGCTGGCTTTGTCTCTATTGTTTGGGACATTGAAATCCACAGGTCTACCTGACCTTTCCTGATCGTTGAGGTTCTTGCAACTCAAGCAAACTGAACCTTTACCTTCCTCACAACAAATGTTTTTGGTTGCTTCTGATGTGTTATGGTCCAGTTAGTACTTGTTAAGTGTAAGTTCCCGAATTAGATTATGTTGCATGTTCATCTGTGTGGCTTTCAAATCATACTCGGAGGGAAGCAATGCATAACATATCAGCATACCAAATACTATGATACTACCAATAACAACGAGTACCATTCCACAGCTTGAACTGTTTCAGTCATGTGATATACACACCGCAAACTAGCATGTACCAAAATATTGCAAAATTTTTGATCCACCCATGCATTAATATTCAAGTAATTAACCATTATTAATTCATAAAAAATTCAATTTTCATAATAATATATTCTTCAAATAATGGCAAACATAAAAAAAATTATGCATATTGATTTGTAAATTGCAGTAACCATTTCTACGAAGAAACAATAATAATCATGAACAAAGCTAATTATCAAGTATCAATTAAACCGACAAGAGATATGCAAAACCTAAACAAAAAAAAAAAAAAAAAATTACTCCAAATAAGACAAAAAATAATTTACTTGAGAAAAATATCAATTATTCAAAAGATACAAAGATCACTTTTCCCATAACATTTCTACCTCAAGTATTATCTCTTTCCTCCAATCAACCCAGTTCTTATTCTGTTTCTGTATTTTACTTTATATCATTTATATCACATAGTGTATGTAAGAATTTATTATTCTTTAATTCTATCCCACATTCTTCTCTAATGTACTTATTTATTTTTCAATTTACTCGGTTTACATTTCCGAGTCACATTCTAGTTCCGATTCTTTAAAACTTTATTGCCTTTTTCTCATACTTATGTGATGGATGGTTTTGTGCTTGTTGAAAATTACAAAAGGTCAACTTTCTCTTCGTTTTTCTGTCTGGAGTTTGTGTTCTTGAAACTTGAGCAAATCTCTAAAAACTAGATCCAGCAATCCCCCCACACCCCGATGATAACTGTAACTGTTGGAATTGTTGTCGGAATGAAGACCCCACACATATGATGTATATAGAATGGAGAAAAGGGATTTGTGTGCAATGAAATGATAGAGAAGAACAGAATACAGCGATAAGGATTATTAAAAAATTGTGAAAATTTTCCTTTTCATCTAACTTGTACATTGTACAGTGTACGTAGCTTTTATTGAATAAGAGGGAATGATATGACTACTGAATATTTTTCCAGTTTTTATACACAGTTTTAGTTTAAATAAGATATCTAAACCTTTAATTATTTGTTTGTTTTTCAAAAAATATTTTGTGCTGTTAATTTATCTTTTTGAATAGTAATGAGATTTAAGCAAAATTTTGAAGCAAAAACAAAATGTAGAAAGTGTATTCAAATAACAATATGAAAAATCATAAAGATAATGTAGACGAAATTTGTCGTCATTTGTATATCATAAGTTATTAAAACTAAGCATACAAGCAATTTGTTTAGAATACCATCAAGTTAAATTTTTCATGTGTCATAAGATTTTCCGGATAGTTTCAGAAGTGTGTTAATGAGAAAAAAATAGAAAAAAAGGATTTATATCAAAAGATGCATATTTTAAAATCTTAATACTTAAATACATTTAAAACCTTTTAAACAAATACATTTAAAAACATTATAAACACTTAAATATATTTGCACTGGCTTAAACTTGGACATTATATTTGTTCTTATTGTTGCTTCCTTCACTGAATACCTGTTAAACCACTGCCAAGCTTTGTAGTTTAGTGCTTAGTAAATAACAAGAAAAAGAATATAAACATATTAAAATGCACAAAATATGACAAAAAGAAAAGTGTAAGATTTCCTTTTTCATTGCAATAAGAAGAAAATTGCAGGAGATTCAGCAATATTGACTTCAGGTCTAAACTTCCTCAAGTCTATTTTTCTATGAGAAGAAAATAGTCATTGCTTGTTCCTGCACTTTCCTTTCTAACTCTCTCACATTCTTAAATTTGCAGGAGTGAAAGGGTTAACTTTCACTTTTTAAACTGTTTCATCCTTGAAAACTGCTCTTTTCAAATACTTGGTGATCCAAGTCTGTTTGCCCGTAAAACTGAAGGAACTAGAAAGAACTCTGCCACGAACCCAACTACAAGTCAATAGACTTGTGGTTGATTTTGTTCCTCGTCGCTGTTCCTTATCTTTTAATTTCTTTATTGCTGACCCAGAGCTCGATTTTGTTTATTACAAGAATGGACATGTCGTCAGCATAGGCATCAAGGCTCGGCCTAAATAGTGGCACCAGATGTCATTGTTTGGAATTGTATCTCTTGTAGAATTGTTCCTAAAAGGAACACTTTTCCTTTTCCAAATAAAGTGGCCAGTTCAAACATAGCAATCGTCACACATCTGTTGTCGTATTCTCTCAATGTGTTTACATGATGGCAGAGGTGAAAACGACGCACAGTCGGGAGTGAGACAAGAATGAAAACATGACTAAAAATAAGGCTGTAATAGATTAAAAAAGAGAGGAAATATTTGAACTCGGTGGGTCCACGGGGTAGACAATAAAAGACCATTGGTTTGGTTTGATTTGGCTTTATGGATGGCATATCAACAATTGTAGGTTATTTAATGCCAATTTAGTTTAGCATAATTACACAATTTAAATGTCAAAAATAGTTCTAATTCAAACGATTCAGTTTAGTTGACGAAGTTAAATAGTTCTCAGTATTGCTATGTATCAATAACAATTCAATTAAACACCAGTCATTTGTTTACATACAGTTAAATGTTAAAACAGTTCTATTTCAAACAATTCGGTTTAGCATAACCCCCCGGTTAAGTTCTATTTGACCCATGAATAGGACCCTTATCAGGTGTTACCACTCCAGGCAATAGTAGACCTGGGAGCGATGGGAATGAAAGTGTACTCCACATTCCCCTAAACTCCAGCATTACAGGAGCATCACCATCAGATTATTTAGCGTCATATTTAGGACACTCGTTGTGAGAGGGAGTCTTAACCCTGTGCAGAGAAGCTGTCGGTGTATTCTACAGCTCCAGTTGACTGGGCCAGATAAAAGACGAGGACCGACATTTACAAAAAAAAAAAAAAAAATCACGGAAAGGGATCCTCACCAACAAACTTTATCTCTCATTGTATTATTTGGGGCGAACCACTCTGTCGTTGAAAAAAGTATTAATCAAAAACGAAATGCACAAAAGATCAAAATCTCCTAAGTAGCAATCGAGCTGGACAACAATCGAGAACATAATTCAATCGTTCCATTTTTTTTTCGAGCTATGCTGCGAGCTGTATTTCTCTGTCCAGAAGATACTTGGGGAAAATAGGTTGTCCACATATTATTACTGTTGGATGAAGACGGCCTTCGACGTTTTAATTCTTGGAAGTTCAAGAACGTTACCGACAAATGGAATCAAGCCGTGGTACGCGAAAAGTCCCAAGAACAATTAAAGCCCCAAATAAATTTCAGAATTGCCCGTTTTTGCTCAAGAGGATTCTGAGAATATAGACGGCTTTCTGGTCAATGCTGTTTACAGACAAAAAATAAAATAAATTTCGAGAAACGGAAGAACGACAAACCGAACATATTATAATTGGAACCAAAACATCTTGAGCTACAAAAACAACTCCTCCTTGAAAGACCAGATGTTATCTGTGCAGGAAGCTCTGGACATATGCAGAGTACGCCAATATTCCCGCGATACTAAGCCATAAAGGAAAAGGTTTTGATTCTATCAAGTTCAACCCAAGTATACATGGAGAACGTACGACCCAAACTACACACAACTCTAAGGCTCCTAATACCGAGAAGACATCAGAAGCCACGATCGGAAGTCGACTGTGCTTACAGCAACCGCTTAGATGTACTAAGCCAAAGCCCACGTGATGAACTAGATGAAAAATTTGATCAAATGTCTTTCCACTCAGTTGAACAACAGAATAGAAAGGAACACTCGAACTGAAGGTTTTGCTAGTTCAAACATAACATTCCCTAACAGATCAAGGATCCGTGATTAAAGGCAAAAGTTGACAAAGGAACGGAAGGGAATACACTTCCATTGCGAATTTTTCAGAAAATATTCCCCGAAAAAGTCAATTCAGATGGATTGCCACTTTCTGCCTTCTCACATCAGGAAACAGAGAGCTAAGTTAGTTACCGTACATTGTGGCATCCAGCCAATAAAATGCCCAATTAACTCCACGAGAGACCTCATGGAAATGTATACTAATCGTTTTGACAAAGTTGTCAAATTTACTGGAGTAACCAAGTTATCCATGCGCTATGGAAGTGACCCATTCAACATAATGACGAAATCGAAGCAGAACTAGGGGATATGGTGACCCAAGGAATTATTAGAAAGACAGACGAGTTTACTGATTGTACACAAAAGCAATAGAAATCTCAGAATATGCCTCGACTCAAAGGAACTGAATAAAGCCATCAAGCGATGCCTCTGCAAGATCCCTATATTAGAAGAGGTCTCCCCAAAACTAGTAAATGCTAAGTACTTTACAAAATAGATGCCAAGAATAGCTACTGGTCTCTCAAGTTGGATGTTGACTCCCAAATACTAACCACATACAATTCCCTTTTTGGCCGATGTTGCTTCCAGAGAATGCCATTTAGCCTAATAATATCTCAAGATGCCCTCTAATAAAAAAAAAAAAAAAAAAAAAAAAAAAACGGACATGATTCTGGAGCAATGTCCGGAGACATTTGGATTAATAGACTACGCAGTAGTTTATGGACGAACCAAGGAGAAGCATGTTCAAAACATCAACAATCTCATGAAGGTTGCCAGACACAATGTTCTATGTTTCAACAGTACTAAGTGTACTGTGGACCAGAAATATACTTCTTTGGAGATGATTTAAGTGAAAATGGGCTTCTTCCGGATGTTCATAAAATGGATTAGATAAAATCGCAACCCAGTCCTAACAATGTAGAAGAGCTTCAGTTGGTGTTGGGAATCATCACATATATGGCATCATTTATCCTTCATCGATCTGACCTCACAACACCTCTGAGAGAATTGCTAAAGAAAGATTCGGAGTACAAATGAACAAGTAGCCATCAAAAATCCAACTGAAAATAAAGGGTATAATCAACACGGAAAGGTTGCTCACTCACTTTGATCCATTAAAGACATCAGTGATTCAGGTAAATGAACTTTGAGCAGTTTTCAAAAGAATGATTGACAGATATACCAGGCTGGCCCAATATTATGTAAATTGAGAAACATGATCCTTTGAGGATGCCCCAATTCGAGACGAGAGGTTAGCAGAAATTTTCTGCCTTATTGGTTCTACTCTCATGAACTCGCAATTCTCCTCAGGAGAGATCGGATAATAATTTTCAGACTTTAACTGCTGGGAATAATACGAAAAATAAACTATGGTCATCAAGGGATGGACAAATGCAGATTAAGAACAAAAGGCTGTGTTCTATCATGGCATCAATAATAACACTGCTAAAATTGTTCAACAATACAGCAATTGCCAATAGTACCAAAAAAGCAGTGCACCGAACCATTCCTACAGCATTAGATCCCAGTAAGACTAAGTCAAATTTTAAACACTGATCTCTTCCACTTTCACAACCAGAACTACCAAGTAATTGTTGACTATTACTCCAAATACCCATTCGTACGTAGATTGAGAGAATTTTCCAGTCAAGAAGTAGTCAATCTCACCAAATAAATATTTTGAGAATGAGTATCAGAAAGGGTTATAAGTGATAACCCTTTATCAGCGATAATGAATTCCATTATAACTCCAGTTTCCTAAAAGTTTTCGAAAGAGTGGAAGGTTGAACTGCATACGTCGTCCTCCGGGTACCAATAATCAAATGGGATCACAGAGTGGTGCATACAATCTTAGAATTCTGCCATGAAGAAAGCAGCCCAGTGCATATGTGACATCAGCATAATTTGACTATGCTTAAGAGCTACAACAATGAATGACTTCATAAATGCATCTCCCTAAGTCAAATTTTAACCACTGATCTCTTCCACTTTCACAACCAACTAATTGTTGACTATTACTCCAAATACCCATTCGTACGTAGATTGAGAGAATTTTCCAGTCAATAAATAATTAATGTTACCAAACAAATATTAGGAGAACAGGAAGAACTTGAAAGAGTTATCAGCTATAATGGGCTCCACTGCATCTCAATCCTGTTCCAAGAGTTTGCAAAAGAATGGAAGTTTGAACAGTACACGTCGTCCTAAGGTACCCACAGTCAAATGGGATAGCAGAACGGTGCATACTATCAGTGAAATCTGCCATAAAGAAAGTGTTGAATATTAACCAGAAAGGATCCTTTGACATGCTGCATAAGTTGCGGGGATGACATAACAGAATATGCACCTATTTCCTAAAGTAAAGCGAAAGTGCCGCATAAGTTACGTTGGTGGCATGATAGATAGGAGGTGTGTTCACGTGCAACGCATAGGTGTAAGGTGTGATCACGAGGATTTGCGAGGAGGCCTGGAAAATTATATAAACCAGAGAAGATTTCAACCCCAAGAGAGACGAGTGAAGAACAAATAAGACCAACAGAAGTGTTATTAGACGTTACGCTGCTCTGGGCGCTGGCTTTGCGCCAGACTGCCCAGTGTCGACAAGTAGAGAAAAGCTCGAGCTGTACGAGATTTGTGAAAGTAGAGAAGCTAGGAGAAACTAAAATGTCATGGACAGCGCAAACTTTTTCCCCTAACTGGAGAAAATAGGTGGTGATGTTGTCCCCAATCAAGTAGCGTGGAAATTCATACATTGCCACCATACTCCTACGCCGTCGTATTTGATCATGAAGAAATTGTTATTTTGTTTCCTGTTATGTTATGCCAAGTTATGATTTGTAGTGAATGCCTTGGAGGTAATTAAAAAAGTTATTGCCCATTTGTTTGCACACAGTTAAATAGTTTCTAACATTACAATTCAACTCTTATAGTTCTATTTAACTTTATTTACTCATTTGCACACAGCTAAAAGGTTTCAAGTATAGTAAATGATTAGATATTTCTTTTTGACCCGTAGATGGGACCCTAACAGGTATTACCGCTTCAGGTTAAAGTGGACCTGAGAGTAATGGCAATGAAGGGGTACTCCACATTTCTCAAAACTCTAGCTTTATCGTTAGATGGTTTAGTGTTATACCCAGAAGACTCGTTGGGAAAGGATGTATTACTCCTCCACAGAGGTGCAATCTATAGCCGGAGGTTTTGTTGTTATTTTTAGCGAGGAGAAATGTTAACGTGCGTGTGTGTGTTTACGTTGAGTTGTTTCCTCGCTAAGTTTGTAAGTCCTCGCTAAAGCTTATTGGGTATATGAAGGAGAAGGTTCAAGATGTACGAAGTCGAAATGTGTTTTTAGGAATAGTTTTTATTCGCAGCATGGAATATTGGGTTTGCTTGTGCTGCAAGTCTCGTTGGAAGGTTGTGAGTAAAGAGGCGAAATGGAGTTATGAGAAGGTTGAGATGGCAGTGTGTGTTGTTGGACGTGCGAGGGATTGTGTTCGCCGTAGTTTAGCGAAAGTCATGTTGCTGTTGGAAGAAATGAACTTTGGATTCACCGTGAGTTTTGTGCGTCTGGTGGAGAAGTGTGCGTTGTCTACATTAAGGTGGCCCAGAGGTGAAATGAGAGTTAGGTGTCGAGAGCGGAAATAAGGCATCGCATCGACATAGCCAATTTTGGGGGTGACCTAAAGTTGTTCCTGTGTGTGGCGTATTGAAAGTATCTAATTCATATTCAACTGGGATTCCTTGGTCTAAATGATATAGACGCAAGGAATCCATAAATTAGATAGGTTCCCTCATGTATCCATGCTGCTGCTGCTGCTATTGAAGAACGGCCAGTGGGACGTCTGCCCTGGCCGGCGTTGTTCAGCCAAAGAGCTGTGTTTGGCAGCTTACCCAATTTCTACTGCCCGGGAAAGGAGATCCCGGAGGAATATGATAAGTCATCCTGATTGGGTGAAATTATGCGTCGAATTAAATTGCGCGCCAAACAAAAAATACCTTCTGCTACAAGTCGGCGTCTCCAAGATCTTTTTGTGCAAGCCACAGCGTCTTTTTCGGTTGACTACAATTCGTCGCAGAAATGGAAGGCACTATCTGTAATAACACTTTGCGTCTTTACTCCCAGACTGACAAGTGATTTATTCACAAAGTCTTTTGTAGATTTAACAAATTTCCTTGTTTTTCTGTCTACAACGAAGACTGACACTACTATTTTTTGTTAGTATCGTCTAAACTCAAACTGGGCAACATTTTCTTCTCTTTGATTAGTTGGGTTAGCTGTTTAGCTCGCTGGACGATTTCTTTAAAGTTGACCCTGATATTGGGCAAGGCACTCCATATTTTCAGAGTTCCAGATGGTCGTCTTAAATGGTATATAATTCTTGTTCCTATTTTGAATAAAGCATTCATGGCTCAATTAACTATTTGTCCAGCAAAAAAATGTTATAGAAAAATTTTAGCTTTTTGGTTGAGGCTAAAAAGCACTGTGCCTTCTCGTAGGTAATAAAAAAATGTGCTGCAAAAAAGTATTTACCCCCGTAAATTCTAACGTCATACAGGTGACGAATCATAGTCAACTACAGAAAAGAAATCTGTCCTTTTTTTTATTGAGTTCCACTGAAAGAGATCATTCTAAACAAGTATGAAGGATCTCTCAACTTTAACAACTAGAAGATTCCTGCTATAATTCACTATTCAGTGTATCCAGTGCTAGAAACAGGACAATAATGTAGACAGAAGACAGAGGCACGTGTTGTCAGTTTAACATTTTATCAGAGCTTACAACGTGTGTACAAATATAAGGCGGTGGGAGGTTGCAGAGCAAACGGAAGTCTAAGGTTGTGGAAGGAGTTGTGGGGGTATATAACATCTTCGGTTTTTTATAAAAGAATTTTTTTCTTTTTGATAGTTATGTGAGTACACGTTTTATTTTGTTTACTTTTGTTTTTATTTAGAGTGTTTTAAATAACGTACTTCTTCTAGAAGTATTTTTCGTTGTATTGTTAGTTGGAGTGGGAATGTTCATTTTCCCTGTGTTATTGAATATATTTTCATAATCGTGTTAGTTTGTTACTGGATTATTTATTTTCTCTTGTGCTTTTAGTAGATGTCGTCAATTTCTTTTTATGATTAGTCCTTGTTCAATTTTTACTAAGTACGATCTTGGCTGTTGAAGTTTTTTTTTCAGAATTATACCTTTTCTTTTCGATTTTTCTTGGAATTTTATAGTGACTTCATAATTTGGTTTTAGCATTGGTAATTCCCTGTTTTTCTTGTTATTATTCGTTTGTTTGTTTTTAAAGTATATATTGTGTTTTATGTTAGGGGGATTTGTTCTTATTATTCGCTTCATCATTTGTTGAGCTGGAGATGGTGATCCATCTTTTAAAGGTGTAGTTCTTAGCGATAATAGAGCTATGTACGGATCTTGTTTGCTTTCATACGCTTTTGTGGGTGTTCTTTAATAGTTTGTATATTTTTCTCCGCTAATCCCTTTGCTTGAGAATAATTTGGGCTTGTGGTTATGTGTTTGAAATCCCAATCTTTAGCAAATTGTTTAAATTTTTCGGAATTATATTCCGGACCATTTTCACTGATTACTATTTCTGGCACTCCAAATGTTGCATAAGTGTGTTTCATTTTTTGATTACTGTTATCGATTCACAATTTTTCAGTGATTGTACATCGAAAAATCTTGTTGTATAATCAATTATTATCATATATGACATGTTGTTCAGATGAAATATTTCTTGCAACTTTTGTCCAGGGAGTTACTGGAATTTCGTGTTTTATTTGAGTTTCAGCTGGTAGTTCGTCTCTATGTTGTGTGCAATGTTGACATTCGCTAATCATTTGTTTTATGTGGCTATTTATATTTGGCCAGTATAGTATTTCGCTTGCTCTTGCTATGCATTTTCCATTCCTAAGTTGTCCTGTGTGAATTTTTTGTAGCGCTTCTTTACACAGTGAACTTTGAACTATTATTCTTATTCCTTTCTACACTAATCATTTGGTTATTGATATTTCGTTTCGGATCGGTATGTAAGTTGCAATTGCTGAAGGTATTTTTTTTTATTATCACACGGCCATTCTGTAGTTATATATTTAATTAACATTTGTAGTGTTGGGTTTTTAGCCGTTTCGCTTCCATATACGTTGAGTTTATGGTCACTCATTGGATGTTTGGCTTTTTTTGTATTGCATGGATGTACTTTTCCATCTCGCTATTTTTTATTTCTTGCGTATTATCCGATATACATGCATATGATCATGTATCAGCTATGGTTGATTGTTTTCCAGGAATATACATGATTTCAAATTCATATTTTTGCAATGTCATTAAAAATCTTTGTATTCTTGGCTTTGCACTTCATATTGATTTCTGAAATATCCGCTTCAGTGGTTATCGATAATGCATTTTTGGCCATATATGAATTGATGGAACTTTTTGCACGCGAATACTACACTTAATGTTTCTAGTTCGATAGGACAATAATTTTGTTCTGTATTAGTTGTGCTTCTAGAAGGGTATGCTATAGGTAACCGGTTATCTTGGTGTTTTTGTAATAGAACATAGTCGTCAAATCTTTGATGGATATTGGCACATACCAGTTGATAAAGAAAGTCCCAAGCAATTGACATTTAATTCACCATTTGGACGGTATTGCTTTTGCTGATAACCGTATGGGATACACAGTACCTGTGAAATTTTTCAAGCCTAAATTGCAAAGATAATCGAAGGAATAGAAGGAACAAAAACTCCCAAGACGATATATTAATTTGGTCGGAAACGCTGGAAGACTACATAGGGAAATTAAAGAAAGTCTTTTGCAGATTACGTGAAAATGGTCTAAAACTGGATAGACCAAAATTTGAGGTTGCAAAAACACAAATCATATATCTAAGATATCATATAATAGAATTGAACCAGATCCAAATAAAATAAAGGCAATAATACAAATGCCAAATCCTGAAAATAGAAAAGATATACAAATATTCCTGGGATATCAGCGGTCTTTGATATTGTCCGAAATGTGACGGATGAAGATTTTCTCTGGTACCAGTCACCCAGTGTCAACTGCACTTCGTTACTTTTTGATAATTGTTTTACTGCTGTGTTTGGGATCAAAATCGGCGCCGAAAATTTTTTGGGTAAGTCTATGATTGGTTGTCTAAATTTCTGAGACGAAGCTTGATGATTTTTATCAGTAAGAGTTTTCGGGCTATTGTCTTCGTCTTTATTGTTTTTTCACAACGTTTTTTCACAACTGTCAAACTTTAAAAATGATTTCTCAGGTTGAATCATTTCTATGCCCTGATAAACAGGGGACTCTTGAGAAAGGCCGGAGGATAGAGCGAACGAAACGTTGTGAAAAAAAAAAACAATAAAGACGAAGACAATAGTCCGAAAAATCTTACTGATAAAAAGTCTATGATTGGTTAAAAAAGTACTTTTTTTCATCGTCTGTCAATTTGGTTGCGTGGAGCCTACATGCGGAGAGATATATTTTATTCATTGTGTTGGTTGCTACTGTCGGGTTGATGTTAGTTTCTTTCAAACAACTAAGTAATTTATTGGATTCAGTTTCCGAGTGTTTTCATTTGTTTTGTTGGTGAGTGGATGGATTGAGTTAGACAATTTGTGAATCCGGAAAGATTTTGATTTCTATTGTATAATATTTTTTAGTAAAATTCGAAAGATAAATATCTAAACATTATTTTACTAACATTTTGTTTGTTGACTTGTTATTTATATGATTAATTAAATATTAAATAAGCTTTGTTTTTTTTATCAGAAAGAAATTTATTATTTTATTCAAGATAGAAAAGGTTATAAAAATAAGAAATAAGAAATTGAATTCATTTCTTAAACTCTATAAACAATTATAATTTTTTGTGAAAGTCACTTGAAATTATTACTGTATTTTTATTCAAAACACCTTTTACTTTATTTTTTTGTGTGTTCATTTTTAACTTGCTTCAAAATATTAAAGGCTTTTTTTTTGCTATTGAAATTTTTGTGTTCTCTTTTATCCTGAGTTCTGTGATCTTTTCTTTAGAGACTTTTACTGCACTAATCGTATAAGTCAGTCACTACATGTCTATATTAAATTGGGTCAGAGTAACACATTTCTCATCAATTTAGGCAACTGAATCTGAATGAAAACAAAATATTTGCAGAATAGAAAATGAAAATGAGAAACTGAACATTACAGCATTATAAAGCATATATATATATATATATATATATATATATATATATATATATATATATATATATATATATGTATGTGTGTGTGTGTGTGTGTGTGTGTGTGTGTGTGTGTGTGTGTGTGTGTGTTGAAAAGTTAGATTTGCAGTGAATCTGACAGCATGATAAAAATATGTGGACAACTTTCCACATATTTCTATCATTAAATATATATATGATAAAGTTAATTGGAAAAGTGGATAAATCAAACACTTACAGTGTGCTAAGTAGTAATATTTCTTTCTTTATTCAAAGAAGAAAGAACTACTAAACTTGTTGTAAGTGTTTGATTTATCCACTTTTCCTTTTATTTTTACCATCTTGACAGATTTATCAAAATCTACCAATTTTCTCTCTCTCTCTCTCTCTCTTTCTCTCTTTCTCTCTCTCTCTCTCTCTCTCTATATATATATATGTTTTGCTTGGTAATGATTGGAGATTTAAGTGGACAAGTATAAGATTTTTTTTCTTTCAACAAGTGAACATTAATTGAGTTTTTCTTTTTTTTAAAATACAGCACTAGGTAAACATCTAAAAAAAATTAAGAGATTTAATTTCAGTTATATTATCTTTATTTATTTTTTTATTAGATGAAGCATTGCCACCCATTTCACTCTATGTAAGTTTTTTACACCAGCATCAGCTAGTGGACTTTCAGTGGTAACTACAAGTCTCCTCAGATCTTCTCAGAATTCTAGCCAATCTTAATAATGTATAGCCTCAATTGTTTCTCTGATTTCCAGTTCTGCCATCCCCTTTTCAAAGCCCTTGGGAACTGTTCCTAGAATCTCTACTATTATTGGTATGATCATCACTTTCATATTCCACAGATTTTTTAGCTCTCTGCCAGGGTCCAAGTATTTGTTAATCTTTTCATTTTCTTTCATTTTCACTGTGTGGTGTACTGGAACGGCAAAATCCTCCTGATAACAAGTTCTTTTTTTCTTGTAAATTAACATTAAGTCTGGTCTTTTAATATGGATTGAGTGACCCATTTGTATGTTTAGGTCTCTGATAATTTTATGCATCTAATTTTTTTAACAGATTCTGGTTTATGAATGAATTATTTTTTAATATGGTCATATTTAAATCTCATTCTTCTGAGATATTTTTCTTGCTTTTTCTATCATATTTATTTTTTGATGGTGTTTGCTTCCAATATTTTCAAGTACTTGTAATTTTCTTTTTTTCTAAGTGTTAGAATGCTTTTCTGTTTTGGCAGTTTTACTTGTTCCATTGTTTCTCTTTTCCTTTTTGTCATTATCTGCAAGGCATATTTTTCAATGGTAAATTCCATTTCTAGATCATGTCTGTATCTTCTTCTTCTTCTTCTTCTTCTTCTTCTTCTTCTTCTTCTTCTTCTTCTTCTTCTTCTTCTTCTTATTATTATTATTATTATTATTATTATTAAGTTTTTTTTTTACATCAGCTCTATTTGGTGTTTATTCACTGGAGTGACAGCAAGTTTCCTTGACAATTATAGCAGTGTTGTTGTCTGGACTGTCATAATTCTCCCTCTGATGGCTTCCAGTCTATTTCCCAGATTTCTGGTGACTGTTTCAAAGGCTTTGTCTCTGATTGTCTATCATAGTCACTTTTATGTTCCACAACTTTTTCAGCTCTCTGGCAAGGTCTAGGTATGTGTCTAGTTTTTCATTTTCTTTATTTTTTTTAACTGTGGTGTTTTGCTGTAACAGTAAAATCTACTAGATGACAAGTCTTTTTTTCTTGTTAATTAATGTTAGCCCAGGTCTTTTGTCCAGGATTGGGTGATTGGTTTATAACTCAAAGTCTGAGAGAAATTTATGTGTTTAATTTTCTAGGACAGATTCTGAATTATGCAAATATCCTTTGTCACAATAATTGAATTTCAGTCCCTTATATATTTTTGCTTTCTTTTTCTGCTATTTGGCTGCATTTGCTTATTATGTGATTAACTGTTTCATCTCCATAACCACATAGCCATCACTTGCAAATCTCCTATGCATTATCAATTTTCGCTTTAATATAATTACTCCTTATGGCATTATTTTGTGCTACTAATAATTAGGATTCTTTTTCTTTTTGTAAAGTTTCATCTTTGTAGCTATGATCAAATCATCTCATATGCAATATCATAAAATTCACATTTGAAGTACTCATATAGTTGTTTTTCTTACAATTTTCATTTCCTACATTTTATGATTGTAGTTTTCCTATTCCTGTTACTTGCTGCTTTAATCAACCTCTCTCTTTGTTCTTTTAAAAAATTTTTTAGTCCATGAATTGCTGCATCCTCACAAGTATTTAGTTTTTTTATCTTAATTTTCCTATTCTACAGCAATTTGGTTTGGTTTGGTTTCTTTGTTTAATGGTATATCAACCTTTGAAGGTTATTTAATGCCAAATCTATTCTCCTAGAAGAACAGTAGTGGTACTATTTAACCCATAGCCGGGAGGATAAGGGGGTTCATACCTTTCCCAAGGGTATTTGCTCGAAAGTGAACATAATATACGGAAATTTATTTAGATTCTCAAGCTACGACAATAAATATAAAGCATGGATTAGAAATAAGCTGGTAAAATCTCCTTGAGAGTTTTTCACATCAGTTTTAGCTGATGATTTTTCACTGTGGTTTGAATGACAGCAAGTCTCCTCGAGTCTCCAGGACTCTTCTCAGTATTCTGGCCGTTCTCAATAATGTTGTAGTAGTTTGGATGGTCTCCACTCGTCCTCTTATTTTCAAGTCTTCCAATCCCTTTAATAATCCTTTAGTGACTGTACGAAAAGCACCAATCACGATTGGTATAACTGTTATCTTCATGTTCCTTAGTTTCATTATTATTATTATTATTATTATTTTTTAAAAAGTTTCTCAATTTGATATGTATTTGGCCTTCATTCTGGCAACAATTCCTACAGATAGAAGAATTACAGTTAACATCAAGAGGTTTATATATATATATATATATATATATATGATTGAACAATATAGATATTTTTTGTCTATGTATTTTTGTATTTATCCTTTTAAGTTATTGTATCAATGTTACAATATTCATCTGGAATTGATTAATAAACCTCCCATAATTAATTGATTCCTTAGTACTTTCAGCTTTGTCTTGGGCCATCATCAGTGGGTGTGTGTACTGCAAAATATATAGACAAAAATGTCTTCGACCAACTACTCATAACTACTCATGAATTAATTTTCTTATTCTCTTTTGTTATTTTGGAATATCCTGTTTTGTTTGTATTGCCTGACCTCCCCTCCCAGTATCTTTTGAGTCTTCCTTCTTTTGCCAAAATCTATACATTTATCTCCCCCAGTTGCATTGTCAAGCTTGTCTGCTGTTTTGTTTAGGCCTTTTCATCCTAACATGTCCTTTTGTGTTTTTCCTTCCTTACCTCTTTTGCTTATTGACAATTTCTTTACCTGTCTTTCTAGTCTTATTTCTCAATCAGATTTTGTATTTTTGTTCAGGTTCTTTAGTAGAATGCTGATTCTATCAAAGACTAATTTTGCTCCTGTTTGAATTAGCTTGTTTAGTTCATTGATGTCACTCATTGGGATATTTGATAATAATTTGTTTACCTTTACAGTTTCTACCTTAACATTTTTCTTGTCTCAGTTTCTGAAGGATGGTAATGCAGTCTTCTTTTCTGTCATGATTTTCTTTATTAATTCTACATTTATTTTGTCTTTTGGTATTAACATTTATTTTATGGTGCTGGGGTCTGTGGTGTTTTGGATATTAGAATTTTGCCCTTCAATTTGGTTTGGGAACTTTTGCTTTTTAGTATTTAGTGTTTTGCTTCAAGTCCAGGGATCTCATTGATATTTTTCACAATTTAATTATCCACATATTTCTAATATCTCAAGGTTAGAAAATCAACTTTTCTTTAATATTATTCTAGGTTGGACAGCAAGTCTTTCTTGTGGAATTTACCCAAATTTCTATCATTCTTTTTCTGTACCCTTTTGTGTAGAATTGCTCTTAAAATAACAGTGAAGTAATTATTTGTTGTTTTCTTTTGTCTATTTTTTCGTTATCTCTCCATCCAGTAGTTAATTTGGTCATTGTTTATGCATCTGAAATGAGAATAGTCAACATTTACAGAATGCCGACATGGTCTCCCATGTTGGCTATTAAGGGAACACCTGTCGATCATGCCACTTAGATCTATAATCTGAGTCCCATATTGACTTGTATTTGGATTTGTCATTTTTCATGGATAGTATAATGTGGCTATACAAGACCTAGTGGTTGGTTATTATCTCTGCTCTTGTTACAGATGTGACTGGGTATTGGGAGACTAAGCGGAGTGATCTCCTATGTCAAATTGTTTGAGGAACTCTCTCACGTCATGAGTTCTTTTTGGTCACATGACAAGGTGAACTGGGGGAATCCATCTCTTTTACGAACAGGAATTTGAGTTGAGTAGACGTGGTGTTTTGCTCCTCAGCAGCGAGCACATGGAGTCTTCCTCCTTTAGATTCCTGACCCGAGAAAAGTTAGTAGTTTCCACCTTTTTGCTGTATGAACTTTTCTGTTTTTTCCTTGAACGCATGTGACTCTTGTATAGCCTTGGGAGGGAACTGTGTCTCTTCGTCGTATATTGTACAATTAAATGTCTTATTCTAATTGACTTGTTTTGTTTCCTACCGAATATTTTGTGGTAGGTTACTCTCTTTAGGATAACCCAATACATTATAAGAAACGAGATGTTATCCACGAAATAACACCTCGTTCAAACCTACACTGGTATTCTTCAGAAGCACACATTTCAACTGTCCACAAAAATACTTACACCCTTTATTCTTAATCTTTTGCTTTGATACCACACATTTAAGTTCGGGAAGCGGTCATTTTTGGTATTTGCGGGTAACAGGACTTATTCCTTCATCTCCTCCCTGCTCCAGTTCTTCTTCATGTCCAACACATTTTCAATTTTTGGCTGTAGGATTTCAAATTCACATAAAGGTTACATTATTCAGACTTTATACACATTCATTTGATTAAGTGATTAGTGATAATATAGCTTATAGTTGAAACTTATAATTTTACGCACATTCTGCCTTCTTCAGTTTTCTATGTAGAGTTATTATCATTTTTTATCAGCTTTTCACACCAGCGTTTCATTGAAGGTGTTTCATTTGTAGCAGCCACAGATCTATTTCCTTTCGCGAATCAATGTATCCGCCAAGCGATTCGGCTATAACCGACCAATCCCCAGGCAGAGCGCATTGATTCCTTCTCCCTCTCTAGAACTATTTTTCTAGTACTTTTGGTCGTCGGCCGACAACGACAGATAGCACCTAGCTATCGACCATAACGGACTGAGCAACCCGCTACAGTGACATTTATACATGGTCAGATAGCACGTACCTAATTAGCGGCCATGACGGACTTCTCTTGTCTTCATAGAAGGACATGCGGCTACTGGCTTCACACACGGAAGAACCAGCCTTGCGGTCAGTCACACACACACTTCCTACAAACTCAAGGATAAACACACCAACCGGCGACACCAAAAGGGATACTTTCTCACTCTTACTCTTTTACATCTGCTACTATAATAAACCTTTCGTTGTGTTTTCAGAAGAAGTTTCGTTATTCGTGTTGTCAAATAATTAATAGTCCTATGAGAACCTTTTCAAAACACTAAACATTGAAGGTGTTTCATTGGAGTATCCAGGACTCTTCTCAGTAATCTGGCTGATCTTAACAGGGTTGGATTTTGGATTGTCCCGGCTTGTCCTCTGATCTCTTCCAGTCCCCATTCATAGCCTTTAGGGACCATTCCGAACGCACCAATAATAATTGGTAACACTTTCATGTTTCACAGCTTTTTAATTTCTCAGGCAACGTTCAAGTAATTGTCTCTCTTTTTGCTTTCTTTGATTTTCATTCTGTAATTCGCAGGAACAGCAAAATTGCAAGTTTTCCACTTTTTAAAAAAATATTGACTCTTTGTTTAGTCTTCTGGCCTGGACAAGGTGATCTGTTTGTACCTCAAAATCCAAAGAATTTTATGCGTCTCATTCTTTAAGACAGATGATCAAATTTCAATGTCTTGCACTATTCCCAGTAGATCGCTTTCCCAACCCAGTCGTGTCTAGTCTTATACTCTTTGGGGGCGAGTTATGTGATTTATCATTTCATTTTTGTCACCACATAATCTACACTTGCTATTCTGTTGCTCATTATCGATTTTTGCCTTTAAATAATTGGTCCTTACGGTGTTGTTTTGTGCTGCTATTAGAAGAGATTCAGTTTTTCTTATAAGGTTTCCCTTTTATAGCCATGATCAGGTTTTCTCGTGTAAGATTTTCCCAATTTGTCTCTTGAAATATCCCATAAAGTTGTTTTTTTTTCGATTTCTGTTTCCTTTTTTTTGTCCTTTTTGTCTTTATTCTGTTACTGGCCGCTATAAGTAGTCCTTCTTTGTTCTTTTTAAAGTTGTACTCAAGTCTTCGTATTGATGCATCAGCGTTATCTTCAGTGATGACGAATCCCCTTCCACCTTTTTTCTTGACAAAGTCTGTCTATATCATCTCACAAATGTAAGGGCTTGTGAATCGTCACCAATTTTTTTGTCCTTTGGTTCATTTGTCTGTGTTTCCCACTTGTCCATTTTAAAAATGATCACGAGTATCTTACACGGAGTAATCGCCTAGGTATTTATCCCATAAATAAATGTTTGCTACAGAGTTTGGTTTCCAAAAGTTTCCTCGTTCTTCTGTGGTACTTTTCGTTATTATTATTTTTTTCATCTCCGCTTATTTGATGGTGCTCGCTTCTAATAATCCCAAGTACTTGTAATTTTCCTTTTCTCCAAGCGTTCTGATTCTTTCTTGATTTGACAGTTCGATTCGTTCTGTTATTTGACTTTTTCCACTTTTCATTATTAGCATGGCAAAATTTTCAATGTCAAATTCTATTCCTATACCCTAGCTGCATTTTTTTTTGGTTTGTGTAAGAGTCTCGAATTATTTTTCATTTTTTGCAAATAACGTGATATCAACGAGGACTAAGAACTTGTCTCACTTTTCGCTTTCTTTGATTTTCAATCTGTAGTCCGCTGTAACGGCAAAAATCCACCACCCACACAAACACACACAATCTCTCTCTCTCTCTCTCTCTCTCTCTCTCTCTCTCTCTCTCTTTGTGGTGGTATGTTTGGGTGAATAGTTAATATTCCCCACAATTTGGTTGGCTCATTATTAAAAAGCAAACGAAGTAAAACGACGCAGACAAAAGAACATTAAAAACAAAGCAGTTCAAACAAAATTAGATTTATATATCAACAAATACATATAAAGGGAACATTACAAAGCATTACGAATATTCTAATATAGTCTGCTGAATATTCCTCCGTATGTGTGCATGTGTGTATGTAACTAAAACGGATATTATGGAAAAAGACTAAATATTAAAAGTGTCCTGTGGACTATAAAATGTATGTTGACTAAGTATTTCATGCTAGGTATCGATAACAGAAATATAGCAATGTATTCTAGGAGGAACGTGTTTTCTCATACGTTGGTTGTTTGTCTATTTCAGGGTTTGACGAAATTTCTGAGGCTGTGTTCGAGGCTGGAACAAGTTTAACTGAAAAGGCAGAACAGGTAAGAAGAAGGTTGCAGAATGTATACGCACACATGTTACGCGTATTGAGTTGTGTCTTACTAAGTGGCAAGGTCAAGCTGTTTCAAAATGTGAGAGAATGAGTTCTTGGAAAACGAGAGTATATATAGGCAATCCTTGTCAATGTGGTCGGCTCCAAATGAGCGGGATAAAATCAAAGGTGCGGACGTAGTCGTGAGGACCAATCACGTGACTTTCTTGACCAATAGGTTCCCAAGACTGATTATTTTACCGATGTCCGCCATCTTTGTTTCGGGAACGAGTGGTATCACGGCCATTTTAAAATATAGGAGTGTAAATCCTATATATCCCCTTCCCCGCAGATTGATAGATATTGAAAATATTTTTCAATATGTTGAAGGCTAATGTATGTGTCTATTGGCTTTGTAGTGATGAAAAATAGTTCAGCGTGGAAAATAGTTCACACTTTTTGGTATTCACTGTGGGTGTAACGTGAACCGTCCAGCTGTTCTTTGTAGGTTATAACCAAACAGGAAAAAGAAAAATGAGCAGATTTCGCTGAATGATATCCAGCTGAAAGCCTTTAACGAAGTGAAGCAGAAACTAGCAACAACATCGTTACTTGCACATCCTGTACCCGACGCCCAGTTTTCATTGATCGTTGATGCATCGGGCACAGGTGTAAGTGCAGTTTTGCAACAGCAACAGCAACTACAACCTCTCACTTATTTTTCGAGACAGCTGAAACTGGCAGACAACGTTACAGCACGTTTGGCTGTGAACTCCTGGCTATGTACCTCACAGTGAAACACTTTCAGCATTCAGTAGTGGGCTGGCAATTTGTGATCTACACCGATCACCGTCCGCTTACTTTCACACTGCGTATTCTCCTCACGAAACTCGCCACTTGGATTTTATTTCGCAGTTTACCAATGATATCCGACATATCTCTGGTGAACAGAATACTGTGGCAGACGCATTGTCCCGCCTTCCTATAAATTCTGCTATCACCTGCAGATATCGACTTACGGTAGATGGCCTTAGACCAGCCACGTCTTGACACATTGGATCTATCGTCACCTGAATTTGCAAATTGCAAATTCACATGGCTGCCGGTGCCCACTGCGGACACGCAGATCATCTGTGATACCTCAACACATTCACCTCGACCTTTTGTTCCGATGACTCATCGTAGGGTTATTTTTGATACACTACACCATCTATTTGACCCATAGATGGCGCCCTAACAGGTATTATCACACTTCATTAGAGTTGACCAGGGTGTTATTGCAATGAGGAATACTCCACACTACTCAGAGCCCAAGAACTATAGCCTCACTATCAAAAGTAATTTAGTTTAATATCTAGGACTCAACACCACAGTGAAGTTGATTTCAGCTAGATTTTTCTGGCTAAATATGAGGCGTGATATCACTGCTTGGACATGTTCCGGCGTATCCTGCCAAAAGTCAAAGGTGCACAAGCATATCCGTGCACCTCTTGGAACATTTAGCACCCCAGACACTCGGTTCAGCCATGTCCATATTGATCTTGTTGGACCATGGCCGGTCAGTTAGGGATTTACTTACCTCTTGAACTGTAAAGACCATTTCACGCGGTGGCCTGAAGCCATTCCCCTAAACGACATTTTGGCTGAATCCGTAACGCAAGCCCTTATATCAGGCTGGATATCGCTTACAGAGTTCCCACAACTATTACCACTGACCGTGGTGGACAGTTTGAATCCCACCTATTCCAGGAACTTTCCAGGATTTTAGGGATCAAATGTACGCGTACAACGAGTTATCACCCTGCTTCTAACGGAATGATAGAATGCTCCCATCGCCAATTGAAAGCCGCATTGCGTGCCTATCCTGATTAACACCGATGGAGCGAATATGTACCTGTTGTTCTTCATGGATGTCGCGCAGCTATCAAAGAGGACCTAGGACCCTCGCCAGCTGAACTCGTCTTTGGAGTACCTCTATCATTACCAGGTCAGATGCTGACCTCGATAGATTTAACGGCAAGAGACCCAGTTTTGTACATAAACAGACTATGAGCTTATTTTGGTAAGCTCCCACCAATGCACCCTTGGGTACAGACCATCAAATCGTTGGTCCCAAAAGACATTTTCTCATGGACTCACGTTTTTCTGAGAAAGGACGTTGTTAAAGCCCCTCTTACTCTACCTTATACCGGTCATTGTCACGTGCTTTCACGCACTGACAAACTTTTCCACCCTTGACATTCGTGGCAAAAAAGAGACGGTATCTATTCTTGACACTAAACCACAATAGCCACATATCCACCCCCTACATACACACAGCATGAACATACCCTTACACCAGTAGCAGTGAATACAATGCAAAAAGTCAATTATGTTACCACCACACGTAGTGGTCGACGAGTCTTGATATTTTTTGGTACAATTTCTGCTTATTTCTGATTTCTTTTTTTTTTTACAACTGCTACCTTTTTCTTTGTTGCCTTTCCACCTATGCAGGAGGTGTGTAGCAGTCACAATAAAAGGTTTATTTTCTCTCGCAAATCAATGCTCTCGCCAAGCGATTCAGCCACAGTCTGACCAGTCAGCAGCAGAGCACATTGATTCTATCTGTCCTCTTAGGAACTATTTTTTTAGCCCTTTTTTGGAAATCACGGTCGGCCAGCAAGCAGAGAAGAAAGGCATCTCTCCTGTCCCCATCTACTGGATACTCAAGCATGGACGATCTTCACTGAAGATAACAGCTGGCTAACCTGCGATATCCCAAGAGCTTTTCTCACTTTGATACAGTCCAACTTTCTGGTGTTAAAATAAACCTTTTCGTTGTTGTTCTTAAAAGAGGTTTTGTTATTTTATTCTGTGCTACCCGAACAAGTACAAGTTAATATATAGTGATGTAAACTAACATACACTGAATATTGACCTTATCAACTATGAATGTGCTTGATCTTTGTTCTTGATGATGATATTGACACTCATTCTACCTTTATGAGAGTTAAATTCTCACAACTCTCATAAACCCTAGATAGTAGGGTATCTTTTTATTTCTTCACTCATGATCCCATCAAGAGACAAGTGAAAACCACATTATAGTTCTCTAGTTTTCTTTGTTATTTTTTTCACCAAATAATTTTTTCATGGTTTTATGTATGTTATGTTGCATATTTTTCCTTGTTTTTCACTCATTAAATGTTATAGCGGTTCTTGAGGATAACACAAATAATTTTTAGGCACACGAATTACGAAACTTTGCTTTAACAACACACAACAAGGAAAGTTCTTTATTTGCAGCTTTGAATATTTGGTTTGTTCTTGGTGCTGCAAGACTCGTGGTGTTTAGGTTTGTTGGATGTTTGAGACGAAATGGCTTAGCGAGATGTTGAGATGGCAGCGTGTCATTGGACGTGTGAGGGAAGTATTCAAAGTCACCGTGTAGTTTTGTGTGTCGAGAACGGAGTGACGCTCGGATCAACATAGTCAATTTTTGGAGTGACAAGAAGTGGTGCCTGTGGAAGGCATGCTGAATGCTTCTAATTTATGTTCCACTGGGATTCCTCGTAAAGAATCCATAAATTAGATGGTTCCCTCGTTGAGTGTCCATGTTGCCGCTGCTAGTGTTAAAGCCACAATGAGATGTCCACACTGGGTGGCTTGTTTAGCTAAAAAGCATCGCTAAGCAGGGACGACCAGAGGCACGTCTGTTCTGGTCGCCGCCTCAAGCCGAAGAGGGTTGTTTTGGCCGCTCACCCGTTTTGCTAGCCGGAAATGAAGGTCCGGGCTGAATAGGATATGTCATCCTGATTGGGTGAAATTCAGTGTTGAATTAAATTGTGCTCCAAAACAAAATACGAGATTTTCCTCTTCTCTACAATGTTAATATTTGTTTAACTTCTTGTTGTGTTAACTTTATATCTTGGCATTTCCTCAGTTACCTTCCTCATTAATAATAACCATGGTGTTCTAATGGCCAAAAAGAAGTAACATTTGACAACCTGACACCCACATGAAAATAAGATAGAATTAAATGAAAAAATTGTTACATCCAGGCTCACTGACCAAGCTATCACAATTATTCCACTTGCCATTCCCATAGATTTAACCAAACATTACTACTTCATAAAATTTTCTACATCACTACACAGATTTTATTTTCATTTTTTCTTTTGTTCACTTTAATTTGATAGTTTCAGTTTATTTTATAACTACTGTTTGTTAACATTTAATAAAGACTTTAAAGAGTTTACTCTTACTTATCTTATCATATTTATATAAGTTGTTATTCTTTATGAGCATATAGTTCAAATACTGCTCTTATCTTTTCTTTTATTGCTTAAAATACATTACTCTCTCCAGTTCTACTATCCTTATTCTGATCAATCCATTCCAATTTATATATGTGATACTTTTCTCTCTTATATTGAATTATAATTTTTTTCCTATCATTGTAACAGAAAAAATATTTCCATATTTTTAGCCAATTAATTGTAAGTGTTGGCAGGGACATTTATAATACAATTATTATTATATATGCCCTATACACATTTTACATATATTTCTGTGAATTACATATCTGCATATAGCTATTTTATGATTTAAATGTTTAGACAATTGTGAATCATGTTCTTTTTGATACAATGGTTCTCTTAAAAGTCAAACTCTTGACTAACACTATCCTTTTTAAGGCATAATTTAATATCTTTAGCAAACTAAACAATAAAATGCAAGTATAATATTATTATGAAAATGTTTGACAGGCTATTTTTATATATTAGAATTAATAAAGGGATTTTGTTATGTCAAAAGGATTTTTCTTTGAAATTATAAAATCACTAATTTTCAGTTTCAGATTCTGAAAAATTAATTTCATTAATAATTTCATGATATGCTGCATTTGAAAAATTGCAACTGGAAGTGGCTCAAATTTTAAAAATCATATTAAAAAACATCAAAAGTTAAACAATCATTGTGTGTTGTAGGTTGTATCCCGTTGCAGTGGTGGGAATCAAACGTTATTTTTCATAGATACTCAAATTAAAAATGTGAGTTTTCTCCCTTTAATTCTCTTTTGGATTCACTTTAATCACAATGAGAAAGATGTTGGATATAGAATATTAGTAAAGCATTTAAATATATGACAAAAAGTATATAGCAAATATTGTAGCATTGCAAATTCAATAACAAATTATACATAGCAATATCAATCATGATGAAGATACAAAGAAGTATTTATAATGCAGTAATACAAAGTAAAACATTTTTTGCAATAATAAATTTAAAAACAAATATATGTAAAAGATTAAGAGAAGTAAATGTCAAAAGATATTGCAAAAGAATTTTTAAACCTCAGAATCAGTGGGGATTATATCACTATGGTAGATGAAGTAAAAACAAGCAAGGTTAAGTGTTAGTATTCATTGCCAAAATAACTAAAAAATATTATTTAGAGTATTCAGACTGTTGTGCTCATCTTTGTTATTATATACACAATGTTTTAGCTGATGTCTACTTTGACCTTCTTCAGGTGTTTCATATCAAACTTGGGAATTTTCACAGAACTTCAAATCAAACCTTTTATTTAATCTATGGCAGTAGATTATTCTAATTCCATTAACCATGACTGGGTACAAGTGTTAAGCTATAATAAGTATTCCTTGTTATTTTCACCTATAGTTGGGATTGAACCTGCAAACTTTATTCACTTAGAACTGTATAAATTAAACACCTATATTTGTTACACCATGGTTCATGCTGAATAATTCAGACTACATTTTTGAGACATGTAAATTTGCTGTTTTTTCTAGACTTTATATTACTACTTATTATTATTATGTATAATTTTTTTACAATGTATACCATAAATAATAAAGTAATATTTATTTCAAATATATATAAGTTTACAAAGCGGTTGTGTTAGAGTCTTGAATTTTAGATTATTTTTCTTTTTGGAATTCATCAATTCAATGTTGAGTATAAAAGTTATTTTTAATTATTTTACTCATAGTTTGTGCTAACAAGGAAAGTATTTATAATTGATCTTAACACATCAGTTCAATTCCAAGGTAACTGTCTTTTTGATTCTATTTCTTTAATGTAAACCTTAGTCTCTTGCATGGCATGCTGGGAAATTAAATATTTGATTTAATTTTATTTTTCTTTCTTTTTTATCAGCTATTTTATTTTTTACTTACTACAGTTTAACTGTTTGTAGAACTATATCTTTATGCTTAATTTTGTATAATTTCATGCACTTGTATTTATAAAAATGTTATTTAAGTAGTAAAACATGTACAAAAATTCAAAGTCCTATCAGTAGTACATCCATGTGATTTATAGTTTAGTTTTGTTTGGTTTAGTTTGGTTTGGTTGGATTTTATGACACATTAACCACTGTAGGTTATTCAATGCCAAATCCATTTTTCTACTTATAGACAGTTCTATTTTAAACAATTCAGTTTAGCATAGGAGTACATCACTTATGAGCTCGGCCCTGCTTTTCCAGCAGTGTCCTGCATGTCTGGTTCATCTAACTTGGATAGTTTTCATGATGGGAGGCAGGTGGCCGTATAGTTAGTGCTTTGTGGGGTGTTGCCTCCAGGACTTGTTCAATATTGCTCACAGCATTCTTGTGTAATTGCCGTCTAGCTTTTTATCCAGCCATCTTGTTAGCATCCAAGTAGTGCATCCATCTTGCGGTATTGATATGACCACTGCTTAGAAGAAACTGTGTTTTATTTTATTGGTCAGGTCTGACTTCCATATGATTGATAGCTTATTGATAGCTGTTCATGCCTTCATTAGCCACATGTCGATGTTGTTTTTAGTTGATGAGACACTGCTTCCTAGGTAGGTGAACTTGTCTACCAGTTTCAGAGAGGTTCCGTCTAGTGTGGAAATGTCGCCTGTTTGATTAAAGCACATGTATTCAGTTTTGTGTGCATTGACATGGAGGCCAATGCCTGCAACGGCTTGTTCCAAACTATGCAGTAATGTTTCGGCTTGGTTGGGTGTATTTGCCAGAATCGCTATGTCATCGGCGTAGTCGGCGTCGGTAATCATATTTACCCAACCTACTCTGCTCGGGCAGGATACGACACAAGGTCAATTTTTAGCAGAGTTTTATAGGTTTTCCTTCTCCTAGACTAGTTGCCTCACCAAGGCTGAAGAACCTAGTCTGTCCTACTATTTACCCATAGCTGGAGGGAGAAATAATTGGATTCATACCTTTCCCAAGGGTATTAGTACTATGTGATATGCAATCAGTCTCGTCCAGGTAATTGTTTTTGCGGGGTACCTTCTGCTTCTTTTCTTTGTCAGCTCGAAGCCGTTTTGTTTGATTTTATCAATCGATGTTCTAAGCACGTAGTCTAGACAGATGATAAAGAGGTATGGGGCTAGTGTATCCCCTTTCAGTACTCCTGCTACAATGTCGCAGTATTCTGTGTATCCATCCGGTGAACGTACTTTCATTTTGGTGTTTCTATAGAGAATCGTTATTGCTGCGATGGTCTCTTTTGGTAGGCTGTATGCTAGTAGGATTTGTTCCATCTTCCCTCTGTGAATGGAATCAAAGGCCTTGGTAAAGTTGACAAAGAGTATTGTCGCCTGTAGGTTTTTTGCCTGTATGCCTTCAAGGATTCTATGGATGGTAAAGAATTTAGTTACATTAAACTATTAATGATAGTTTAATAATTCCAAATTATGTCTTTAACAAATAAATAAAACTGACCTTAAACAAAACTAATAACTATAGTCCATATAAAAACCTCAATCAAAATTCTAATGCCATAAAATTATTTTATTAAAATCAAGTGCACCAAAATGAAAGGGCAATTACATATCCCCCACTTTGCACAAATAACTTATCAGATTCATTATTGATTATAAAAGATAAAAATGTCATATACATTATATATATATCTGATTTACTAATACATTCCAAACTAACTCACAACCCAAAACAATAAATGAACAAAGAAATAAAACGCTACAAACATACCTTTCAAAAGCCGGTTGTTGTCAAGACGATGGCCAAAACCAAAATGAATAGTACTTGTCACTGCACAGGTAGGCTCTGCACATCTATCTGGTTGAAATGTAACTTTATATTTATAAGATCCTTTCCTTTTTTTTCACCCAATCGGCAACCTTCCTCATAAAGTTTTTAGGAGCTGATTCGACCCAAACACGACTATAAAATGGTCAATGAAAGTTTAAAAAGTCAGTCGGCTCTAAGACCTCAAGAGAAAAACATTGACTGCAATGCCTGCAGCATTCAACATAACACAACTTGTCTGAAACTCCTTACTATTACCCTTTGATGGAAGTTGCATATCCTGAGAATCACCACCCCTCCTACATTCCACCTTTTCCATGCTGACATTTCTCCTTCCCAATCAACATAAACTTTGGTTGACCACATAAGTCAGTGTCTCACCCCTACTAAGACAGATATTGGAACATTTTATTTCTTGATTTTCACTACCATTTAACACACATCAAATTTACTAAAATTTAACTCATTTCTATCGATACAACTACGAACATTTTCTCCGCAATTTCACAGACATTCTTATATTCAGCAACATAATTGTTTGAACCTTTTATTTCTTGTTTTTAATATAATTGTCAAATTTTTCATTTGTCTTCTTGTTTGATTTGCAACATGTTTTGTCCTTTCCTTGCAAATATATGTTTATTTAAAAAAAAAAAACATTAACCCTAAAAAATGTATTTAAAAAATACCAACATCATTTATCAGTTTTCAAGGGGGTATATTTGTCATATGATGATAAAAATTCTTCCATTGGTCCAACAATTATGACACTTTCTTGAATATTGACAAATATCTGATCAAAATGCCATCCAAATTCATATCAACCAATTGATATTCTAACCAGTGTTACATCTACAATTGCAAATAACACTAATACCATATGCAATATCAGCTGCAAAGCATTTGAGTCCTTAATCATGAAAATAAGAAAACCTACAATAAACATGGTATCTTTCACCTTATAAAGTTTGATTTTGGTTTTGTTGTTTGGTTTTGTTGTTTGGTTTGGTTTTGGTTTGGTTTTTCCACATGTCAGCACTTGTTGGGTTACTTTATGCTGAAGTCAGTTTAATAATTACTGTCTCCACTTATATCCAGCACAAGAGCATATCCTCACAATTAATTAGTTGCAATATCTATATTTTATTAATGAAATTCACAATAATTTTAAACATTATCTCAAAGATATCAATTTGACCTGTAGATGGTATTACCTCTCCAGGTCACTAGGGGATCTGTAAATAAAAGCAACAAAAAGGTGACTCTATATTCCCTTGACCTCCAGAACTGAAGTCTCACCACTGAATGCAATTTAGTGTCATACTCATGATACACTTTTGGAAGTATTGTTTTAAGTATTTTTAACAATACACAGAACCATAGCAGATATCTTTTAAAACCAGTTCAAAATTACAAAACCCCTGAGTGAGATGTTACAATATAAACCAATAGATTACCTTGATTTAATAACATGACTCAAACCTTATTGTCCTAGGAGACAGAGAGTAACTTCTATATCTCTATCTTGTACTTTACAAGGATAAGAGATTATGAAAAAAATCTAGACTCAGAGGAAAAGACTATAGATAGTTCTTAACTCCTTATAAGCATTTCTTTGTAAAGAAATAAAAAAGTTAAATAAAAATTGATAAGATGTTCCTTGTACATCACATTCAATAAAACACACACACACACACACACACACACACACACATATATATATATATCTGTATATAAGTATGCTTATCCATCTTTCTATATACTTAGACATCAAGTCAAGCAATGATAATAGTCAATGTAAATAACCAAACAAATACAATCTGACGTATATGGTCTATTTTAAGAAACGCTTGAAAGTTAAGCCACTTTCTCACAGATGAGGTCTCTTAATAACTAGTAACTTTCATTTTGTACCTTTAGGAATTTAAAAGAATGCTTATTCATTTCTTCCTCTTTCCTTTCATAAACCTTTACACATAGCCATATCCATAAAAATACACAATACAGAAACAAAGAGAAATCTAATTGAGATACAGAGACAGTGTATGTTTGTATACATGTACCCATTTGCTGTATGTACTTCAATAATTCCATAATTTGCAAAAGGTTTTTGTTTAAATGTACTTCTACAGAAAATTATTTTGTTTTTATTTTCATTGATTTTACATATCAAATTATTTGTAAAGTATTTGTAAATAAATGATAATTCATTTTACATATATCTTTATAGGGACATTTGCCGTGAAAAAAAGTGATTTAAAAAAAGAAGAGGATAAGAAAGGATGATGAAGTGGTTTACAAAACAAATATAGGAATATGGGCTGCCAAACAATTCTGTATAGGTTTTGTAAAGTGATTCAACAATATTCTTGAAATATTCCTAATATTATTCTATTATTACTTATACAATTCTATACAAAATGATTCTAATGTATTCCATATTATTTCTATTAGATTTTTTTGTAATCATTACTTTAAAGCAGTTTTCAATGATGTAAATGAACTAAATGTAAAATTGTTTTCTTAATTTCTATACGATTAAATTCTAACCTGTTCTAAGGTATTAAAGTTAGAAAATAAATTATTTTTATAGTATTTTGCCAATTGATATTGAAAAATTTGCCCATACATATTCATGTAAAATGAATATGTAATATGTGTGTGTGTGTGTGTATGTGTGTGTGGAGAGAGAAAGTATAAGAAAATAAATTTTTTCCAGTCCTGCATGCATAAAGACTCTTTTGTTCATTTCCTTCTATTCTTAAATTCATTCATTGGCACTTTATCCAGAATTTTTCACATGAGTTATCTTTATTATAAATCAAATAAAAGTTTCAGTATGCTTCAATGAAAAACCTTTGGCTTCTGAACCAGAACTAATAAAAATGAAGAATGAAATAGACAAATCAGAATATGGATTAGAGATGAAACCAAACCAATGGCAAAGCTGGAAGAAATAGAAAAGTTTTGATTTGTTTGTACATAAAATTCCTAAAGTATTGATATATACTAAGTGTTTATCAATGTACATGTAACAGTGTATATATAATGCCCGTAAACTCCATAAAATTGATTTAATGAAGAAATATTCCAGAAAATATTTACTGTATGAATTAATTTTTGTATAAATTTACTATAAAGGTTGTAGATATATATTTGTGGGAATGTATGGTAGTTGGGTCAATTTTTTTGTGAGCTATGGTATATCGAGGGCTTAATTCTATTTTGGCCAAAAAATGTTTTCTTACTGAATGTTTGTTGTTTTTGGGGTAGTTGGACTATTTTTTGTATGTGAGGTTATGTGCATATATATATATATATATATATATAAATTATTCCCCATATATATATATATATATATATATATATATATATATATATATATATATGGGGAATATTTTTTTTCTTTGTATGAAGTTGTCTATGTGTGTTGGTGTGAGTTTTGACAATTCCATCTGTTGTGTGGATATGTAGATGTGCGGTAGTGTGTGTTTTGGTGTTTTTTTTTACTGCATGATGGTATGTGTGATTGTGTTTCTGGGGAGTGTATGGATTTGTTTTGTAATGTGTATGTGTAGGTTCCTTTTTGTGCTTTTTGTTCTCTTGATTTCAGTTTTTCATACTTTTCTCAGTAATTCTTTCTTTTTCTTTTGGCGGTAGATTTCTCAGCCATGTGCTTTTTCTGTCCAAGATTTTGATTTTTTTCCTCTTTTTTGATTTCTTTTTCTCACAGTTCTGATGGAAATTGTTGTATTACTGAGTAGCAAAGTTGGAATTCAGTTGATTGTTCCTCATATATTTCTAGATTTCTGTTGTGTAATAAGTTGCTCAACCTTTTAATAATTTTACCTGTTTTTTAATTTTATAAGGTTTTATTTTGGTTTTATATTGTCAGTTCCTCTTTGTCTTGTGGTATGTTTTTTCTGTAAATTATTTTTGGATGAAGATTTCATCCGTTCGTATGAAATATTTGTAGATTATTAATATTTGTTTGTTTTAATAGTATTGAAAAATGCTCTCTTTTTTTTATTTAGAAGGTTTCAGCGCATAAGTTTTTTTTGTAGGCTTTTTCTTTGTAAGTGGATTTTTATTATCTTTTGTAAATATCCATAGTGAATAGGGATTTTCATTGTTTTGGTTGGTTTTATTATGTTGGGATTTTAGGTGGTTTGTGATGGTGTCTATTTTTGTGTTTAGTATTTTGATTTTTTCTTTGAGAAATCTGTTTGTCATTTGTTTTCATGAGTGATGTGCTTTTTCTTTTGTGACATTCTTTCATTGTAGTGGATACACACACACACACACACACACACACACACACACACACACACACACACACACACACACACACATATATATATATATAGCAGTGTATGGTTGTCCCTATCCCTATCTCATGGACCAAATGTGGTATAATTCAGAGAGTGTTCAATATCTGTGATAGAGCTATTATAATATATATATATATATATATATATATATATATATGTATGTATGTGTGTGTGTGTGTGTATGTGTGTGTGTGTGTGTGTGTGTTTGATTAAATAATAAAGATACATTTTGTCTATATAATTTTATTAAGATCCTTACAAGTTTCCTGAATGTCTTGGTTTCAAGTTGGAATTGGTGGATGAATTTAATAAAATTGTCCTGAGCATCTTCTGACATTTCATTAGCCATCATCATCATTCAACCTGAAACCAAGACACTTATAAAGAAACTTGAAAGGATCTTGATAAAATTATATAGACAAAATGTGTCCAATCATTTAATCAAGCATATTTAAACGAAAGACTGCTGACTCTGTTATATTTTGACCTTCGACCCGGCCCAAAAATACTATTCCAAGGTAATACACCGGAAGGAAGTGACACATTCCAACGGCCAGTAATCGAAAGGGATCGCGTTGGCGGATTAAGGCTTATGATATGGGACAAGGTGAAGGTCCCATTGTGCCATTACAGTCATGCACTGGAAGAGAGTAACCTCTGAACTGCATGACAGTTATTTCCGCTTGATGATGATTACACATTCGATTTCAAAGATCCAGTAGGCGATCGTGTGGGCGTTGAGTTATTATTTAACTCAGTTGAGTTTGGGTCCCCGATGCAGTTGCCAGCAGACTCCCAGAGGGTTAGAGACGAGATGTGGTAGGGAAGGCCACACCCGACCGAGGGGGCCCTCGGAAAAGCCCCGATGGAGTGGACCCCAAGACCTCTGGTTGAGCATCTAAGAGAACAAGAAAGACACAACGTGACGGTCATAACAGTGGGGTCAAAATATGAAGTTTACGTTCGGTCTCCAGCATCCTCTCACATGCAAACCCTTAAACAACCCTTTCGAACCCTTGCAATAAAGTGAGAGGTGAATATTTTTCAAAAGAAGTCCTTCCTGCGTCTTTATCATGCGTTTTCCTTCCTGCGTCTTTATCGTTGTGTCGCTGTAGATGACTATATAACAACTCTCCCATATATATAACAGGCCAAGAATTCAGTGGCCCAAGGGTAATCTGATAGCTACATGGACAAACTTAGACCAGAAGTTTTCTTTTTAACTCACCACTCATCCTAAGGGTCCCATTGATCAACAAATGAAATCTTTCTGCAGAATTATATTTGACGTTTGTCTGGAGTGGAGTGCAGTAACGTATATAAAAGATAAAACTGAAGAAAAACAACCAAATAGACGACAGATGAAGGGAAAGTTAAGATCGGAACAGAGATTGCTGAAGCACCGATTAAAAGAAGCCCTAATTGGAACTTCAGAATATCCGAAATGATATTAAAAAAAGGATTTTGGTGATCTTCAGAGCCGAAAATCAGAGAAAACACCGAAAGAAAAAGCGTCAGGCTCGGAGATCATTCTACTCAAATCTTTATGCTTTTGCAAAAAAAAACTTTTCGTGGAATCAAAGCGGGGAAAGCTTAATGTACCAAAGGAGGAACTGGAGAATCACTTGACATACTCGGATGATTTAAACTGTATCCCAAGAACTCCTCTAAGAGATTTACCAAAATCTCAAGATCCAACTGTAATGTTTGTTAATGGCAGGAGAAAACTGAAAGAAGTTCGAGATTTCGTCCATAAGCCCCGCGCAGGCAGTAGCCGGTCATTAATGGGACATCGTAGAAGTTATATAAAAACTGCCCTTGTGTTCTCAGGAAACTCAGTCTCCTCCTTCACGGGTTTGGAAGAAGGGTGTTGTACAACAGGAATGGTGTCTGGCTGATGGTATTCTAATGCTAAAGGATTTGCGGTCAAAAGGTATCATACATTTTCGCCCAATATCCCTCCTAAATGTTGAAGGGAAAATATTTTTTTGAGTTCTTGCTCATCATATGACAACTTTTCTGATGAGCAATGATTATATAAACACATCTGTCCAGAAGGCTGGGATACCTGGCTTCCCCGGATGTCTGGAACATTCACAAATGATATGGAACTCAATACTCTCAGCCAAAAGGGACAAAACAGAACTACATGTGATCTGGCTTGATCTTGCCAATGCGTACGGTTCAGTTCCGCACCCCTTTATCCGAATAGCCCTTGACTTTTTCAACTTCCATAGCAAGGTTGAGGAAATCATAATGAAATACTTCAATTCGGTCTTCATGAAATTTACCGTTAAAGACTATACCACCAAGTGGCAGGCACTTGAGATCGGCATTTCCCCACTTCTTTTCGTTCTGGCCATGGAACTCATATAACGAGGTGCAGCAAATACGTCGAAAGGAGTGAAGAAAAATGAACATCTGACTCTTCCTCCTTCCAGAGCTTTTATGGACGACATCACTATTCTCGTCCCGTCCAAAATCGCTGTCGATGGTTTACTACAAAGGTATTATGATCTTTTCACATGGGCGAGAGTGAAAGCTAAGCCAAAGAAAAGTCGAAGCCTATCGTTAGTCGGAGGAACTGTTCGGGAGATCCATTTCAAAATTGGGGGTGATACGATCCCAACAGTAAAGCCGGTAAAGAGTCTCAGACGTCTTTATTCAATCCCACTGACTGATCGTCATAAGGGGTACTGAGGTCCAGAAAGTAGCCTTGAAGGGTATTAAATCAATTGACGAAACTTGTCTACCTTGGTGTTAACAACTTGGTCTGCGATCTCGTCTTTTGTGGCCCTTACGGATTCAGCAGTATAGCAACAATTACCTGTGTAAGTAGCTCGGAGTTCCCCCTTCCTCGAAAATAGGTTTATATAGCAATTCTGGAAACCTACAGCTCCCAATATCTTCACTGGTAGAAGAATTCAAAATTGGGAAAGTACGCCTTCACATGATGATGGACTCAGCCAACGAGATCCTTCGGAAGGCGTATCCAGAAATAAAATCAGGTACGAAGTGGTCGGCCGTTAAGGCTGCCCAGGAGGCGGAAAGCAGCCTACGAATCAAAGACATCATAGGTGTCACTCAAACCAATCGAGCTGGGCTGGGTAGCACAAGCAACAAGGTATTCTCCAAAATGGGCCCAAAGGGAAAAAGAGACATGGTGAGCGAAGAAATCAGGATGTTTGAAGTGGAGCCAAGAAAAGCCAGTGCTGTTACTCAGGCCAAACAATGAGCTTGGACAAAATGGAATGATATCGAACCAATTAAATTATCGTGGAAATCCTTAATTGCAATGGAACCACTGGCGATATCATTCCTTCTTCGCTCTACATATGATCTCTTACCAAATGCGACCAACCTAAAATTATGGGGATATACCGATTCAGATCTGTGCTTTCATGTAAAAGTAATCGGGGTACCTTGCGCCATGTGCTATCTGCATGTCCACAATCACTTCAGATGTACACATGGCGACATAACAAGGTGTTAGAGGTGGTCATAGAATTATTAAAAGCACAATGTGAGTCAGCAAAACAGCAATTTATAACAGCCAAGGAACCCATAATTCAGTTTCTCAAGGAAGGTGAATGTCCTGTGAGGAAACAAAAAAATTCCAATATGAAGCTACTGAATGGAGCTAATGACTGGAAAGTTTCAGGGGATCTCAAGATATCTCTACAATTTCCAGTTCACATTATTCAAACAGAAAAGTGGCCAGACATTGTAGCGTGGTCGGATTCAAAGAAGAATGTCCCCCTCATAGAATTGACTGTCCCCTGGGAAGAAAACTGGGAGGAGGCACAGGAGCAGAAGAAAAACCGACACGAGACACTGCATGCCTACTGCGTGGAAAAGGGTTGGACGTGCCAGGTAATTCCTATTGAGGTCTGTTGCTGTAGTTTTCTAGGACACTCAGTCTTTTCGTTTCTTTCAAAAATAGTGTAGCCGAAAGAATTTCAAATTATTATTTAGTGCGTTAATTATTTTGACCGTTAAGGTTTCGATTTTATATTTTCGACCAATGCGGATGATTTATCCCACTCTGCTCGGATGACTTTCCCGGGCAATATAAAAGGCGGTGTAAACGCGCACTCTTTCACTTCCTCTCACCACTTCAGCTGCAGACCACCATCAACATGAGGAGAGTACATCCAATTTATGGGCTGTTGTTTTCTAGAAAATCATTCCTATATCATTTATTCATCCCTCCTAGACCAACTGATCCTCGAAGCTTCAAATTGAATGTTTAATTCCTCTACATTTAGTTAAGAAAAGTGAAGCTGATTTTCGTCCTGTTGGGGATTATCGGCGTTTAAATTCAGTCACTGTCCCGGATAGATACTCAATACCGAACATTCAAGACTTTTCAGCGAATCTTCGTGGTTGCACAATATTTTCCAAAACCGACCTCATTCGGGCATATCACCAAATACCTGCGAACTCAGTCGATATTCCGAAGACGGCAATAAAAACTCCTTTTGGAAATTTTGAATTCCTTTTCATGCCATTTGGTCTTCGGAATGCAGCCAGTACTTTTCAAAGATTTATTGACGAGATTGTTCGGGGATTGAATTTCGTTTTTGCTTATGTTGATGATTTGCTGGTCGCTAGCGACACTGAGGAAAATCATGTAAAACATCTCTCTCAGCTTTGTGAACGATTCAGTGCGTACCTTGTTCGCATAAATACTGACAAATGTGTGTTGGGACAGAACTCTCCGAGTTTTGGGGTCATTTAATCGACTCGAGTGGGATTCAACTGCTTTCTACAAAGGTTGAAGCCATCCAACAAATCTCGCCTCCAACTTCTTTACGTCAGTTGCGTCAGTTGCGTCAATTTCTAGGCATGGTAAATTTTTATAGAAGGTTCATACCTAACTGTGCGGACAAACTACTGCCTCTGACTGTTTTGTTAAAGGCACAAAAGAAGAAAAATGCTCAAATAGTATTAACTGAAGACGCGTTATTTTCTTTTGAATTGGTCAAGAAGGAATTAAGTTCCATTTCTTCCTTGGCACATTCTGTGCCAGATGCACCCTTATCTTTGACAAGTGGACCCATCTGATTCTGCCATTGGTTCAGTTCTTTAGCATTTTTCTCTTGCCAGCTTAAACCTGCCGAACGCCGGTGCAGCACATTTGATTGAGAGCTTCTGGCAATATACTTGTCATTTTCAGCATCAGCTTGAAGGTAGACATTTTATGATTTACGCTGATCACAAACCTCTAACTTTTGCTTTGTCATCAAAAACTGACAAACACTCACCCCGCATTTTTTGTCACTTGGACTACATTTCTCAGTTCACCAGTGACATTAGGCATATACCTGGGACTGAAATTGTACCTGCAGATGCACTTTCCCGACTGCCGGTTTGTTCTATTTTGATGCCTTGCTCGATCGATTTAACTGCCATGGTGCGGGATCAGCCAGCTCTGGATTCGTTAGTTTTGACTTCTGACGAATATTCCAGCTGTAAATTTTCACAGCTACCACTTCCTGTTTCTCTCCGATACAGCCACTGGTATTCCTAGGCCCCTTGTACCCAAACAACATCAACGTTCTCTGTTTGACACTTTGCACTCACTATCATATCCAGGTGTCGCTGCTTCGATGAAGCTTATTACGGCCCATTTCTTTTGGCCTAACATGCGACGTGTTATTACTGATTGGGCTCGTGCTTGCCTTAAATGTCAACGCGCTAAAGTTCAACGTCACGTTCGAGCTCCTCTTGGAGTTTTCTCTCCGCCAGAAAAGCGGTTCCGATATGTTCGCATAGATATTGTGGGACCGTGGCCTGTTCTGGTTGTTCATATGTATCAACTTATATCGATCGTTTGTTTCTCTTGTTGGTCTGAAGCTACACCCATTACGGACATTTCTGCCGAAACTATTGCGAAAACTTTCGTTTCCACTCGGGTCTCCCGCTTTCGATGTCCAGAGCGAATAACCACAGACCGCGGGAGACAATTTGAAGCTTCTCCCTTTCGTGAGTTATCGCGAATATTGGGTACTCAACATATACATACAACCAGCTATTATCCAGCTTCCAATGGGTTTCATAGGCAATTAAAGGCCGCGTTGCGGTGTTGGACTGAGACTCTGCCTATTGTTCTTCTCGGTTGTCGTTTTGCAATAAAAGTTCTCTATGGTACTAATCTTGCTTTACCTGGGACTATGTTTACTTCTGTAAATAATTCTTGTAGAGATCTTTCGTCGTACATATCACGACTTCGCTCATATTTTATGAAGTTACCTCCCATGACTACTCGTCTACAGACTGTCCCTACCCATGTCTCTCGAGACACATCTTTTTATCCGGAACGATGCAGTCCGTAGACCTCTCAACTCTCCCTATTTAGGACCATTTTGAGTTTTATCACGGGCGAAGAAGCATTTTAAGCTTGACATGAACGGTTGCACTGAAATTGTATCAGCAGATCGTCTTAAGAAGGCTTATTTTGAGTGTGACATCATTGATCTGGACGTTGTAGACACACCCAATTTTAATCCCTCGCAATCACCTTTGCACACATCTACACCTTCATCTTTGTCTCCATCCACACCTGATTCACCACCACAAACAGAAACATTATGCAAGAAAAAATCAGGAAGGACGGTACACTGGCCGAAAAAAATGTCCAGGACTTGTTTGTATTTTTTTGGTTGTTTTCATTGTTTGTGTGGTACACATTTGTGCTGTGAGACTCGAATGTTCTTTTCTTTCTTTCTGTACAACTGAGGTAATTTGTCGAACATCATGTGTTTCCCCGTGGTGTAACTGTTATCGTCGCAGGATGTGGACACGACGACACGAGTTCAAATCCTGGACGAGCCTGAATGCATTTCACATAGCACTAATACCCTTGGGAAAGGTATGAATCCAAATATTCTCCCTCCAGCTATGGGTAAATAGTAGGGCAGACTAGGTTCTTCAGCCTTGGTGAGGCAACTAGTCTAGGAGAAGGAAAACTCTGAATTCAAACCTGTTAAACTCCGCTTAAAAAATTGACCTTGTGTCATATCCTGCCCGAGCGGAGGGGTTGGGTAAATATGATCATGTGTTTCCCACATTTGTTCTGGTGACGGAGTTCTTGTAGCAGTAAAAATTTCAAATTATTATTTAGCGCGTTAATCATTTTGGCCGTTAAGGTTTCGATTTCATATTTTCGACTAATAAGAATGATTTATCCCACTCTTTCACTTCCTCACATATTTTTCGAGCAGGACAGACCGATCCTCTCACCACTTCAGCAGCAGACCACCATCAACATGAGGAGAGCACATTCAATTAATGGACCGTTGTTTTCTAGGAAATCATTCCTTTATCATTTATTCATCTCGCCTAGACCAACTGATCCTCGAAGCTTCAAATCGGATGTTTAATTCCTGCTCAGACATCAGCAACTCTTTCCTTCTATTATTTGCACGGCTTACAGCACAAGGGGATTTACTCTCAAGATGATATAAAAGATTTTGAAACTCAAACAATATTCTCATCGACTCATTTGTTTTCTTCCTTCTCTTAATATAACAAGGGCAACAGGACTGATCAACCTCGTTATCTACTGTTATAATAGGAATCACTGGCCGCAGTTTGAAAGTTGCCTCATATCGTCTTCAGACCGCGGTGCAATATGCATCAAGTTGGATTTGGTTGAGAGTGAAAAGTCTTCATCATGAATGAAATGCACGCAGAACCACAATTTCTGTGTGATTACGTAATATCAAGACGGGTTACTGTAAGCGTAACGACATCGACGGTCGAAAGTAAAGGCGTTTTTAAAAATAACAAACTGCACTAAAAATGAGAGGGGAAGGGAGCGATCATACTATAACTAATAGTCTAAAGGATCCTAGCTAGCTACATTCGCCAACCCATGCAACAGTACAATATACAGAAATTCATCCTTCACCAACCATGCTACATCAACCAAAATATCGCATTTACTCTATGAGAAGACCTACTTAAAATCCCGGGATGAAATGAATGATTTACAAAACATGATTTTATTTACAAAATGTTGTATGTTGGGGGTAGGAGAAAAACAAAAAAACAAAAACAAAAACAAAAAAAACGAAAAAAGTCTCCGTTTGGTTGCCCTCCCATCCCCTTTCTACGATATAGCGGTTGACTGTTTTCCGGTGTCCGATAACGCCGAAAACAAACCAGACCTACCCTAAATGAAAGGAGTATTCGATCTAATGGGAAAAAAGAAAAAAGCAGTGTCGGGCGCGGTGAGGATAGGTAGGATGAATTTATTCTGATGAGATTCAAAGATCTTCAGAAGAGGTGGGCTGGAGTAAGAGAGGGGGTATAAAAAATTAGGAATGGGGAAGATCTTGGAGGCTAACAACTAGGTGAAGGGGAGGATGACTCACAACACACCGCTAACCAGGTATTAAAAGGAAAACAAAGTCTACTTACTCGGAATGGGGGTCCGAAGGACCCGGACCGCAGACGCCATGCCCCTTCATACGGCCAGGCTCGCTGCATTCACCCACCTTTTGTCGAATGTTATGCGATCCAAGCGTTTTCTATCGCATCTGATCTTGACCCTAAGCTGATGCCTAAAGAACATTATCAGATCACGATGAGAAAAGTTTGCATCGTCATACAATCCCTTCTTTTGCGTCGTCCAAATCACCATTCGAGCTACAGCTAGGATCGCGAGAAACACCACACGCTTCTCACCCTGAAACGGTGGCAGAACGTTTTCTACGACGTAACCAACATCGAGCAGCACGAGCTGCTTGGGTTCAATGCGAGCTGTCCACTCCCCGACGTGATCCCAGAACGGACGAATTCGCTCGCAGTAGTAGAAGGCGTGCTTAACCGTTCCTTCCAAACCACTGCAGCAGCGAACACAATCGGGCATGTCTGCCAGGCCCGCTCTGAAGTTCAAGCCGAGAAGCGACAACGCGTTCCGTGCAAGCCGCCAAGTGAGCGAGAACTCGGAATTGTTCAAGAAGCCCGAACCTGGCGCTCAATTCCAATGGGAGGGGACCTCCTTCGCCGTTCAGCCGCGCCGCTCACTGAGAGGGTCCGAATCGGAGCCCATTACTAGTTCCCGATATAGTTCTTTTCGAGACAGTGCAATGTCACTGGACCCAGAAAGGTTACGAAGGGCTGTACGGCATTTACGGACAAACGGTGTTTCGCCCCTCGGCTTACGTCGAGCTTCAGCCTTGGGATCTGACTTGAGGCGGGGACAAAACCTACTTGCCTTTCGTCTCCACACCACGTCCCCCGACAAGGTCGGCCCTTCACCAAATCATGCATACCCAGACCCCCATTGGGTGTACGTTGAATGCAGACCATTGGCCTTCGGCCTCCCCAGAGTAATCTGGTGAGGGATCGTCGAAGCGCCAGCAGACGTGCCTTAGGTAGAGGAAGTACAACCAATCGGTAAAGGATCAAAAGGGGAGACGTACATGATACACACCTCCACCCTGCTCTTTAAGGACAACCTCGTTGGAAGCCAGGTTCCAACCTGGGTATCCACCTTAGTCTGTACCTCTGACCAATTTCGCTCCAGCTGGAGGTCGGGCCCGAACCACACCCCGAGGATGCTGAGGGGTCCGTCACTCCAGCGGAAGGGCTCTGGTAGGGTATCGCTACTCCTCCAAGCACCGAGCCGCAAACCTTCGCTTTTGTCAAAATTGACCTTGGCTCTTGCAGTTCGTTCGTACTTGGCAACCGCATTCTTCAAAGCCTTTATATCCAGGCGGCGGGATACAAAGACCATAATATCATCAGCGAACGTGGAAACCCTTGCTGTAAGAGGGTCAGCAAAAGGGACACCGCGCAGGGCCGGATTAGCCCACTCATCCCTAAGCCTTAGGAGCAGGGGCTCCAAAGCGAGGACATAGAGAAGAGGAGACAGGGGGCAGCCTTGCCGGACCGAACGCTCGGTCGCGAACGCCCTCGAACGCCTTCCGTTCACCTGCACGACTGCATGAGGGTTGTAATACATCATGTTAATCCATCTGCAGAACTCTGGTTTGAATCCGGCAGTCTCCAAAACAGACGCCAAATACCGATGGTCAACCCCATCGAAGGCTTTGGACTTATCTAAATTGATCAGCACGGCTTCGGTGCCGTCTTTTATCTCCTCTAGGACATCGCGAACCAAGGGCAGGTTGTCTTGGATTGACCTTCCCTTCACAGCATAGGTCTGCTCAGGGCCAATCAGATCGCTGATGACAAGCTGTAAGCGGTTCGCTAAGACCTGAGCCAAAATCTTTAACTCTGTATTTTGCAGAGTTATGGGCCTATAATCATCTAATCCCTCCCAAACATGCCTGCCACCTTTCTTCAGCAATGTGATCACGCCCTTGGTAACGCTACCAGGGATGGCTCCCTGGGCGAACCAATGGTAGAACATATCTGTCAGAATAGGCACAAGTATGTGCGGCAGCCTCAAGTACACTTCGTGGGGTAAACCATCAAGTCCTGGCGACTTGTTGAGGCCGACCTGCTTCAACGCATCACGAACTTCGCATTCAGTAATCACACCCTCGCAGCCAGCCGCTTCGGCTGACTAAAGGGGGTAGAAGTCAGCAAGATAGCTGCGAAACTCCCGAAGCGGAAGATCAGGACAGCGGGCAAAGTGATCAAGAAAGTGCTCCCGAAAGGCCACGTATCTCGCGATTCGATCCGGGGATTTGACGGAATCGATACACCGACGGGGAAACCTTCGCACTTCATACTCGCATTCAATTTCCCAGCTTTATAGAGAACTCTTTTTTACCTAGATCTAACTACGAATCCCTTGTAGCGCTCGCTAGTCTCACGCTCAAGGTCCCTCCTAGCTAGCTCTACGTTTAGGGAGTCCATCTAGCCACCGCCCGGTAAAATCTATCTTCTATAGATTTCGCCTTCCTGGCCCAATATAAGTTGAGCTGTGGACCGTATGTTTAAGAGAAACCTATCACCTATTCCCAGTAACTGTCCCCACTAACGCCCGCTTAATTAGGGATTCCAGCCGGTCCTGGAAGTCTCGTATCTCCTGTAAGGAGTATTGAACTTCCGGTAACCGGCAAGACTAGGCCTATAAACTAAGCACAGACTAACCCAAACAAGTTTACGGTCAGTCATCCCTATCAAGTGGAACGTGGGACAACAAACGAAATCACAGTCAGCTCTTCTAACTAACACTCTGTCCAAGTAGGAATCTACTTTGGCAGAGGTCGAACTATCTAGCCACGTCCACATCTCCCTCCCAGGATGATCTAGACGAAACCTGTCGACCGAGTCATGGCAAGCCATTAGGTCGATCAAGCTGCTTTCACACCTTCCCAACCTACTAGCTCCCCACCCGACCTTATCTATCTTGGGATCCAGGATCGCATTCCAATCACCCATTAAGACTAGCCGCTTCGAATCGTCTAGGAACGGCGTCAACCGACGAAAAAAGGAAACCCTCTCTCAGCGGTATTGGGCGCATAAACCACAACCAGCCGTAACTTGAAGCTTTTAACGGCAACATCGGCCACAACCAGCTGGCCTTTTCGCCATCTGCAAAAACAACGTTTACATTTGCATCAAGGCTGCGTCCAACTAGCAAAGAGACCATAATGCTATTGCAGCTGCCGTATGCTGAGAAAACGGCAAAGTCCTTCTCCAGCACCCGTCAGTCCACAGCGCAAATGAAGGGAGTCTCTTACACTGCAGCGACAGTTCGAGAGTTCACCAAGCAAGCGCGCATACTTGCCTGAATCCCTCTGTCCCCTCACATTTAACGTGGCAAGGTTTAAAGCCATCAGACCCACTTACCTTCCGACATCTAAAGAGTACTTCAGCTTTAGGGCCCTATGAAAACATAGATGGATATAAATCGGGACCATGCCCGAACAAAGAGATAACATTTTTTTCAGTGAGGAGTGCTCCAACTCCGCTAGCCTGATGTCTGCCCGACTGGCTTCCTCAATAAAGCGCCACAGCTCCATTGTGCGGTTGCTAGCCGAGCGAACAAAGGTGGTCACCATGGGTGCACCCCTAAACAAATAAGGATTTGAAACGATCTTGTGATTGTCGATGGTTTTCAGGGCTATAAGCGGATTTAATGTCTTTTTCAGATGGTGGTTGATGGTGGGTAATTCCAATAAATTCTGCTTGTTGGTCCTTATTTGAGGCCAACTTTGTTCTTTTTCTTGAGGATGACGATGATGATGGTAGCGTTTGTTCTCTCGTCTCTGAATGAGACCGGGAGAACAGTCTGGGAGGTGAAAGGAAAGGCAGTGTTGGTGATAGGGAGAGGCTTCTGAATGTTGGGAATGTTTAGAGTGTGAGGGTTGAAGTGGAATGATTTGTACTGAACGTTGGTGTCTTGTTTGGGGTTGGATTTTTCTCCCATCCCCAACATACAACATTTTGTAAATAAAATCATGTTTTGTAAATAAAATCCTTCATTTCATCTCGGGATTTTAAGTAAGTTTTCTCATAGAGTAAATGCTATATTTTGGTGAATGTAGCGTGGTTGGTGAAGGATGAATTTCTATATATTGTACTGTTGAATGGGTCGTTTAGACAATTAGTTATAGCATGACCGCTCCCTTCTTCTCCCCCACAAAACCATGAGGCCTTGTGCCTTCCATTTTTGTACCAAATGGAAATAAAAACTGCACTAAAAATGAAGATGAACATCTAATGTAATCTCTGCTTTTAGTTGATCTAGCGTATATATATATATATATATATATATATATATTCTTTAAGAAAAAACAAAACCGGTCACATTAGGATTATAAATTTATTTCCATCCTGTTATGTGTTTTTGATATAAATCAAAAACACGAAAAAAAATTAATAGGACTTCTTCAGATCTTATGGATAAAATAATTCAGAATAGACACAGGAAAGAAGGGTGGGAGGGGATAGAAGAGGGGGGAAGAGTTTTCTCCTCATTTATATATATATATATATATATATACGACGATCATTTTTTTCGTATGGGCACTTTTATTGATAGTACACACATGAAACTCTAGTCCCCTTCGAAGTAATCTCCTCCGGCTCCAATGCACTTGTACCATAACAACAACTTCTGGAAGGCCCCATGGAAGTCCTATTGTGTGAGCGTGTCAATGACCTTTGTCACTGCCTCTTTCATCTCCTCAATTGTCTCATAACGTCAGCCTCTGAACTTAGGGAATAACCAAAAGTCACAGGGAGCAAGGTCTGGACTATAGGGAGGCTGAGGAACTGTCTTGATGCCCATCAAATAGTCAAATAGTCTGTGACAAGGATGGAGTTGTGGATTGGTGCATTATCCTGGTGGAAATGCCACTGACCCGATTTGAAGAGTGCTAGCCTCTTCCGACAGAATCTCTTGCTGAACTCCCTTAAAACCTCAACATAGTAACCCTAACCCTAATCCTAGCCAATCAACTCTGGTGTATTGACTTCCTTACTCCTCCCACCCCTCTCATCATCCCTCACAGACTCCCCGCCTTCCTTGAATCTTTTATGCCACTCAAAAACTGAGGCTTGATTCATGCAAGATAGCCGAAAATCTGTCTGAAGCATTCCATACGTTTCTGTGGGTTTTTTTTCCAAGACAGAATTTTATTGCATATCGTTCTTCCTCACGTCCAGATTGCATTTTTAAAATTCACCAGCTGTGACAATCAAGGTGTAGGGTGTATTCCAATTGCTGCTGTAGCTGTTCATCTGAACCTGAAATCATAAACATTGGTCAGTCATCTCATAAGATGTAAAGCAATAACATACTGAATTTTCAAGAGTCTACGACAATTTTAAATGCCTGTCCAAAAAAAAAAGTCTGGAAACTTTTTGAAGGCACCACGTATATATGATTTTTTAAAATACCCAATCCGGTGGCAAAAACTGCTTGGTAGCACCAGGAGTGGCAGTACCGCCTTGAGCTACCGAAACTGTGTTATCACCCCTGGTTGGCAGCAAAAGAAAGCAGGGTATTAATAAGTTTTTTAAAAAAAATATTCCCTATTTTTGATAATACTTTCCGTTAATAGCGTTCTGTTTTTCAATTCATCAGCATCCAACTCTGCGTTTGTTCTGTTATCATCATCATCATCATCATCATGTCGTGACGCAGGCACGGATATTCCTGACTCTCTCTCGCCACTCTCCCTATCGTTCATCGCCTCTGGCAGGTCTTCAGGGCCACATCCCGTATCTTCACATAGCTGCTGGATGTATGTTCGAGCGCGTCGTCCTGTTTTTGCCCGGCCATATGTGGGGGTCCATAGGAGTACATCACTTATGAGCTCGTCCCTGCTTTTCCAGCAGTGACCTGCATGTCTGGTTCGTCTAACTTGGATAGTTTTCGTGATGGGAGGCAGGTGGCCGTATTGTTGGTGCTTTGTGGGGTGTTGCCGCCAGGACTTGTTCAATATTGCTCGCAACATTCTTGTGTAATTGCCGTCTAGCTTCTTCTCCAGCCGTTTAGTTAGCGCCCAAGTAGTGCATCCATACAGTAGTATCGATACGACCGCTGCTTGGAATAAACTGCGTTTCATTTTATCGGTCAGGTCTGACTTCTATATGATCGATAGCCTATCGATAGCTGTCCATGCCTTCGTTAGCCGCGTGTCGATGTCTTTTTTGGTTGATGAGACACTGCTTCCTAGGTAGGTGAATTTGTCAACTAGTTTAAGAGGGGTTCCATCTAGTGTGGTGATGTCGCCTGTTTGATTATAGCACATATATTCCGTTTTGTGTGCATGGATATGGAGGCCAATGCCTGCGGTGGCTCGTTCCAAACTATGCTGTAGTGTTTCGGTTTGGTTGGGTGTATTTGCTAGTATCGAAAAAACTTTCAAAACTCTTTAAAAACAGTCTTTACGCATGCAAGCAAGCCATGATGATGTCCTCAGCTCCTGTAAGACAGCTCTTGGAAATGGGAGATACACCTGGAAGCACAAGGGCAGAATATACGCTGGCCTTTAGCAAACAAGCAAGCATTGAGCTTGTAATATATGTACTTGGGTTATGTTATTTGAGATAATAAATGAGAAGTACAAATATTAACTTTAAAATAGGAATTTTATTCTTCGTATACAACGCCACGTGTTGGCTAGAAAATGTCCGGCGGTCAACACGTGTGTTTAGTGTTTGGAATCTCTTCAGCAACTGCCTCCTCTTCTGTTCTTGGGTCGTCTTCGGCAACTGCTACTATCTCCGCTGATTGGCCAGAGGGAGAGGGAAAGCGAGAGAGAAAAGGAGAGGGAAGGGAAGAGAGAAGAATGAGAGGCGATGGATTCTGGGATAGCATTCCTTGGCCGAGGTGGAAGTAAGGACCAAGATTTCTGTTGAGTTAGTATTGACTGCCCCATTTACTGACCTTAGTAAGGGAGGTGATACTACAAGCTATACCCAGTCAAAACGTTTTTGAATCAAATGGAGATTGGGAGGTATCTGCCGACCTACCTGGATGGCATAACGATTACCCAAAAACAATATCTAGTAAAAGTCTGCGATCTAATATTGTTCTTTTGTCCAGGGCGAACCTTAAAATCATCGTGGTAGAACTATCAATACCATATGAAAGCCAGATGGACCTAAGGCATGAATATAAAATTCATGGCTTAGATCCATCTGGCTTTCATATGGTATTGATAGTTCTACCACGATGATTTAATACCAGCAAATACTAAGATTTCCTGCTCTTTTTTGAGCTGGAAAAGGAAGGGTACAGCGTGATCGTGAAAGCTGTGGAAATTGGAGCGAGAGGTTTTGTAGCAAGCACCCTGTACCAATTTCTGAGTCAAATCGAAATCAAAAGGCGTAATTGAGCCAAATGTATAAAACATCTCAGAGAAATAACGGAATATAATTCATGTGGATATGGAACAAAAGAAATATTCCGTGGAACAATTCAAGATATAGTTCGTTAAACCGACACTCGATCGCAAATGCATAACAAGATTCACGTAATATTCTTATAACGCATGCACTTATTTTTCAAATCACATTTTGCCGTTACACTTCTGATTCATCATCAAAGCTTAGCATAGAAAATAACTAATAGAGCCTCTGTGATACATCTATATTCAGTGAGGCGGGCAGGCGTGCAAATAAAACCGTTAAGAGGAAAGCCCTGAAACGGTGCAAATTCTCTCCTGATGATCCTAAAACGATTTTTTCGGAAAAGAAAAGGATTAAAGCTAAAACTTTCATTCAACGAAGGAAATCCCATTAAGTAGAGTTACTTTGTAGAATGTCAATGGCAAGAGAAGCATCTATCAGCTCACTTTTTGGTGAGTATCAATTACTTATTAAGTAGATTTCCTTCTTCTCTATCGATCCTTTGTAATATAGATTGTTCTATCAACTTTAAATATTTAAAAATATCATCGCTTGTTTCAAAGTTAATTCTATTAATAGTGGATTGTCTAAATTTTATCTTCAAAGCTTCTAAGATTTTAATTTTTTTTGCTATTATTGTCTGTATAAATCTTTGTATTATTAACTAAAATATTTCTATATGTTGCACTAAGACAATTATATTTTTTAAATGTATGGAGGTAGAATTTGATAGGGGTATAGTGAGCCTCCTTGATAATTTTGTTGTGGTGTGGCCAATGTAACTTATGTTTTTTATTTTCATTTTCAGAGATGTAGTCTCCCAATGGACATTTAAATTGATAAATAACATTTTTTTTTTTCCATTACCTTTGTGGGAAGGAAATAATTATTATTAACAACTAAATTCAATATTTTGAATTTTTTATCGGAAACAATAAATCTTATTCTATTATTGTTGTCTATAGGGGATATATCTATATATTATGTTTTTGAATATTTTTTCATCTAATCTAAAATTTGGATCCATTTGATTACTATAAAATAAATTGATATAATTATCATTATTTTGTGTAACATAACTTTTATCATTTATTTTATTCTTATTGTTAATCATTAATTTGATTTGTTGTTTGTTGAGTATTTTTTTTTTCTAGATTAGACATATAAAAATTGAATGACATAAAAAAAACATATTTATGTACGCTATGTTGATGATATCCTTATTCTGATAAAATTGAAGAAATTAAAAAATTACAAGACATATTCCAAAATAACTCTGTCCTCAAATTTACTTATGAACTAAATATAGATCATAAAATTCCTTTTCTTGATGTACTAATTGATGCAAACAATGATGATTTTAACACCTCTGTATATAAAAAAACATACTAGAAATAATTCATGTATTTTAAATTATAAGAATGAATACCCATACTAATACAAAATAGATGTCATAAAAAGTCTGTTAAATCGTACAAAACAAATCTCTTCATCCAATGAAATATGTTATAATGAATTAAAAAATATCAAACAATGGATTTCCACACTACTTAGTAGACAAACAAATAGTAGTTGTTAATAATGATTCTTTCTCTTCCATAAAGATAATGGAAAAAAACAAACAATGTTATTTATCAATTTAAATGTCCATGGGGAGAATGCAACTCTGACAATAAAAAAACGGTAAGTTATTACCGCTTAGCATCACCTTTGGTGATAAAAACAAAAAATAAAATAATAATCTAGTTTAGATATTAAACAGTTTTAAATTTAGAAATAAACATACACATTACCTTATAGCGGTTTTGAGGATAACACAAATGATTTTTAGGCACACAAATGAATTACGAAACTATTCTTTATACAACACACAACAACGAAAGTTTTTATTTGCAGCTTTGAGGCGGTTTGTTCTTGGTGCTGCAAGACTCGTGGTGGTTAGGCTTGTTGGATGTTTGAGACGAAATGGTTTAGCGGGATGTTGAGATGGCAGCGTGTTGTTGGACGTGTGAGGGAAGTATTCAAGGTCACCGTGTAGTTTTGTGTGTCTGGTAATTGGGGAGAGTAGGCGTTATCTCCATTAATGTGGACCAGAGGTGAAATGGGAGCTAGTGTGTCGAGAGCGAGATTACGCTCAGATCGACATAGCCAATTTCGGGGTGACATAAAGTTGTGCCTGTGCGAGGCATGTTGAATGCGTCTAATTTATATTCAACTGGGATTCCTTGAAAGAAATCCATAAATTAGATGGTTCCCTCGTTGAGTGTCCATGTTGCTGCTACTTGTGTTAAAGCCACAGTGAGATGTCCACACTGGGTGGCTTGTTTAGCTAAAAAAGCATCGCTAAGCAGGGACGAACAGAGACACGTCTGTTCTGGTCGCCGTCTCAAGCTGAAGAGGGAGTGTTTGGCCGCTCACCCGTTTTGCTAGCCGGAAATGAAGGTCCGGGCTGAATAGGATATGTCATCCTGATTGGGTGAAATTCAGTGTTGAATTAAATTGTACGCCAAAACAAAATACGAGATTTTTCTCTTCTCTACAACCTTGATACTGGTTCTGATAAGAACCAAAAGTTCTCAGTTTACCACAAATGGCTCCTTTGGAGAAATTATCCACAAATTCTAAGATTTTAACATAAAAAAAATCCCATTTTATTCAACCAAACCCGTTAAAATGAAAAGATGCTGCCTAAATACACCTTTTTCAAATACACACACACACACACACACACACACACACACACACACACACACACACACGTGAGTGTTTGTGTGTGCGTGTATTAAAAATGACATGGCCCGTATAAATGATACTAATAACTCAAAGGAAACATTGAAAAAAATGTATTGGCATCTAAATGTATATATATATATATATATATATATATATAGCAAGTCACATACAGGGTGCAGAAGCTAAATATGGAATAATTTTTAAAACATTTATTTTAGTCTGATTAGTCCAATTAAAAAAAAAAATCACAAAAAACGTGATAAATCTGAATTTTCAGAATTAGCTCTATTATTCTAAATTTTTTTAAAAGATTAAAATTCATTCTAATATGAGTGAGAAAGAAAAGAAATGACAAAGAATCTATGCTTAACCCCGAAACCAAGCCAAAATTTCTTTGTCTACTGTATATATAGCAAAGAAAATTTTTACTGGAATAAAAGGAGTAGAGGATTGAACAAAAAATGAAAAGAAGACTTTTTGACTGTTCTCGCTACTACTAATCTCGAAGGAACCCACAACGTCAAAAAAGAAAGCACGCTAATGTATCGAGAGTCTACGAGAAAATTGTGAGGACAACAATTAAGATTTAAGCCCAGACCCCTTGAATATGCTATATGGGACATATGAGAAAACAAAACAAATGCGACTTCCCATCCAAATATTGGTTCGATTAAGATTGCTATTGCGGACGAATGGATTAAAATGTGTAAAGAATTTATTTTGAAGCCACACAAATCGTTTCGAAGGCGTTTTGATATAATAATTGAAAAAAAATGGTGGCCAAAACGAGTAAATTTACTGTTTTGTATCTATCTTCTTATTTTGTTGTTAATTTTTAAAAATCAAAATTAGTCTTGTTTTATTATAGAGTCCTTTATTATTATACTGGAATATTCCTAATTTCGCTCCCGCACCCTGTATGACGGGTTCACACTCACCAATAGTGATATCAGAAATCATTATACAGTAACTAGGAAAAAACAAGGTGATCTCTGAATCACTAAGAACTACATAGACGTAAATCTTTTTTTTGCTACGTACATAGATGTTCAGGTTTCTCAATCATATCAAACCTGAAATCAAGAAAAATCGGAACGTTTTTTAGAAAAATCGATCCAGAACTTCACCATTTCTGACTCTCACAGCAACACTATTGTTTTGATTTCTAAGATGGAACAATACTACAAATACTACAATATGGTCTCCTCAAAGAGCAATTACAGCTATAATGATGGTTTATAAAATACAAAAGCAATGGTTCACTCACTTCATGAAGATGCTGACTTCTATGACAATGTCCCAGGAGTTTTGCAAGGTGATACATGTGCTATATTTGCCTAGACTACATACTCTGAACGATAATAGATCTAATAAAATAAAATGGGTTTACACAAAAAAAAGCAAAAACCAGATAATATATTGCCAAAACTATAACAGATGCAGACTATACAGATGATCTAGTGCTTCTTGTGAATACACCTGCCCAAGCTGAATCCTTATTGCAAAGTCTAGAGCAAACAGCAGAAGGCATTGGCCTCTATGTGAATGCAAACAAAACAGAGCTCATGTGTTTTAAATGAGAAGAAGCCATTTCCACTCTAAGTGGCAAGCTTCTAAAATTAGTTCACATGCATCAGCAACAATATCTTATCTACTGAAAGTGATGTTAACATATGCCTAGTGAAGACATAGATTATTATCGACAGGTTATTGAACATGTGAAAGTCTGATCTATCCGATAAAATATAGTGGGATTTTTTCCATGCAGTGACTGAGTTAATACTACTGTATGGCTGCACCATATGGATGCTTACAAAATGCATAGAGAAAAAACTAAATGGGAACTACATGCTACTAGCTATTTTGAACAGATGCTGGAAGCAACACTGCCAAAACAACAGCTGTAAGACCACTTACCTCTCTTCTCACAAACCATCCAAGTAAGACAAACAAGATATGTAGAAAACTGCTGGAAAAGCAAGCATGAACTCTATGGACCCCTTTACAAGGACAACCAGCAAGAACTTGTTTATATCAGCTCTATGCAGACACTGATTGTAGTTTGAAGGGTCTACTGGAAGTGATGAATGATAGGGACTGATGGAGAGAGAGAGAAATCTTTGCTGTCAATTCAACTTGATGATGATTGATATATAGCAAATTTATAAAAAGCAAAACAAATAATCTATATAAGCACCAGATATAACACTAAAATTTTTATCCAAAGGTCAAAGGTTTATCATGTGATATATAATCACCATTCTATACTGAATTCAGAAATACCATTCATTGTGTTTCGTTCTTAAGATGTACTTGAATATTTCACAACAAGTTGTACATAATAATAACTTTTATTCAAAAGCATATGGACTCAACTTGTCGGCTGATTATGGTTGCCTGATTTTAGTTTTGTATATAATGTTGTGTGTACTTAACAACAGTGTACTACTCTTCTCACTAATACCCACATACCTAGAAGAGGCAGGACTTATCCCTTCTGCTTAAGATGATTTTAATGTACTGTGTCAATTACTTGATTTATTTATTTTTTCTTTTCAGCTTGATATTTGTATTCCTATAAGAATGGATTGCAAGTGTAAGAATAATCCTGACAAGTTCCATTATACCTGTGGTAATATGGTTCTTTATAAATGTCAAACAAAAATCACTTTGTGAAGAAGGCATATCGCGATTACTTTGGAGTCAAACTAGGGGATCAGGATAAGCCATTCACTCTCCACATTTGCTGTAAAATGTGTTGAGAACTTGAGGGATTGGAGGAATGGTAAAAGGAAGAGAATCAAGAGTATGCCACTTGCCATTCCAATGGTCTGAAGAGAAGGAAAAGATCACATTATGGACTATTTTTGTATGATAAATCTAAAAGGAATAAATTGCAAGAAGAAGCACCAAGTTCAATACCCTGATGTTTCCTCTGCCATAAGAACAATCCTGCATGGTCCAGACCTTCCTGTTCCTGAGCCAGAAGGTAACGTTGAATATAGCTATGATTCTAAACATAGTGACATGACAATTAAAACTGGGGATGATGCATACAAGCTAGAAGAGGACAACCAGTCATTACCCTTGACACAAGCAGAATTCAATGACCTGACTCAAGACCTGAACCTTTCAAAGGAACCTACTTTTAGCTGCTGAGTTCATGTTTCAAAGAGAAACATTTGTTGACACCAGGAACAATGTTCTACTGGTATTGAGACCATGAGAGAGAATTAAGACAATTTTTCATGATCCAGGATTAGTCATCATTGGTTTATTGCAACAACATTGCTGGATTGATCAAATCAATGGGCATAGAGTATGATGTGATAGAATGGAGACTTTTTATTGACTCATCCAGCAGAAGTCTCAAAGTAGTTCTTCAACATAATGGGAATAGTTTTTCATCTGTCCCTATTGGGCATTCAGTACAAATGAAATAGACACAACAGCATGGGTCAGTTGCTGTTAACTACCAGGTTGATCTGTGGATATTTTAAGGTGGCTGGACTTGTCCTTGGGTTCCAAGGTGGGTACACAAAGTATCCTTGTTTTCTGTGTTTCTGAGACAGCCAGACGGATGACAAAACATTATGTCAGACAAGAGTGCAGTCTCCCCCTCTCGTTGAACCAAACAAAATACTGCTTCCACCCTTACATATCAAGTTAGGAATAATGAAGAACTTTGTGAAGGCAATAGACAGGGAAAGCAACAGTTCCCATGGATAAGCATGGAGAAACTCAAGGCTGGTATATTTAATGGCGCTCAAATAAAAGAACTCATGAAGGATCCAATGTTTGACAAAGCACTGAGGGAAGTTGAACTGTCCACTTGGTAGTTGCTTTAGTTAGTATTAACAAAATTCCAGAGAAACCACTGGAGTGCAGAATACAAGAAGGAAAATGAAGAGCTACTGAAGAGTTTTCGCCAACTTGGGGTACAAATGTCAGTCAAACTGCACTTTATGTGGTCACATTTAGACTATTTTCCAAAGAACTGTGGAGATTTGAGTGAAGAGCAAGGTGAGCATATTCACCAAGGCATTTACATTATGAAAGAGTGTTACCAAGGCCTTGAGATTTTTTTTTTGCAACTGTTAGAGCTTGAAATGGGATGCAATGGTTGCTGAGCACAGGAGAAAGTCCCTGAAAAGACCATTCATCCAT